>QNGE01000862.1:181089-192220 GCA_008508345.1 Paragonimus westermani
CCTCGCGACTCACAGAGTCGGTGGTTGGAGACTCTAGGTGAGATGGCAGCTCACCGAGCTCAGTGGCGTGAATGTTGTCGTTGTTTGTCCGAGTTGTCTGTGAAGTGAGTGCATTTAATGACGCGGGGCAGTGAAAGCCGTAGGGAAGCTGTCTCGCTGATGACGCCTTACTCTCACTTGCAGCTCGGTTGTTTGTTTGCAAGGTGTACGCACCTTTATGTTCGGTAGTTAGATCCCTTCCCATCCCCTTCTTTTTTCGTTTTCTGTTCCCATATAGGGTTTGCTTTTTTTTCATGGTTGTGTGGCAGTTAAGCATTGGTGTGAACCACTGATGTATTGCTGTCTATGATGATGATGATGATGATGATGAGGGCGATTTCCATGGGATCAGGCTCGGACATCCAACCGATCAAAGATACGACTAGAGGCAAACAGATTGTACATGTCCCACAAGTTCATCAAGTGTTCGTCCCTGCCATGGGATATTCGCCGCGCCCCGACCTTCGTGCGCAACTATTCGCAATAAAACACCATTCCAATAAATTTGAATAGATCGAAGCGTTTATCAGATATCGTAATCGATACAAATCGGAAATCTGCCGTAACCACTTTGCTGCACAATCTAAAATGCTCGGAATGGAGTCAATAAATACATGCGTCATCAGCGCAAAAATCCTCCCTCAGCCTTGTCCTTGTGTCAAACAAACGGTGAGGTTATCTCTGAAACACACGAGGTGGCAGAAACACCCAGGGATCATTGCGCCGCCGTCCACAATACAACATCTGCATCCAGCCCACTACCCCAAACGGATCAGCAACCCCATCTATCAGCTGAGTTCTTGGTGAGCGATGTACAGGATTCATTCTCAAATTCTAACCCATTCAGTTGGATGTGCTCAGAACAGATTCACCCAGAAAGCAATCTGGGTAACCGCAAAACCCCTTTACGAGTTCTTTAGGCTGACTCGCTCTGAGGACATCACCCAAGCTGAGTGATAGGTGTTATACACTTGTCCATTTCCCTTCGTCCACATCATTTATCACTCATAACGTTCTCTATTTCACATCGCGGTTATATGGGTTGTTTACAAGCTGAATAAAGCATACCGTTCTGGCAACTCATATTCTCCCTTAGTAGCAGTCTGTTGAATGTACGTTTCGAATCATCACAACTTATTAAACTTGTAAAATGGATGATCGCATCTTGTGTCCTGATCGTTTCGACGCCGACCCTCACTGGTCAACCTCAACTGATCGGTGGCTTTACTGGCAGAATAAACTCGAGAACTTCCTTTCTGCTGCAAAATCGCTTGAAACAGACGCATTGGCTACTTTCGTTAATTGCGTTAACTCATCCGTATACAAGCACATCGCGGAGTGTGACTCCTACAAAATAATCATGTACACTCCAGAATCTCTACGTTTAACTAAAAAAATAGAAATTTTGCTCGACATCCACCATCCATGGCTAAGCAAGAGAACGGGCAAAGTCTGGGTGAATTCCTTCAGAAACTCAAAACGTTGGCCTAGGACTGTGATTTACAAGTAGCCTCCGCCGAGATGTATTTTAAAGAATCTATTCGTGGCTTGAAATATCATTCTATTCGTCAGCGACTACTCGAACGTAAATCCTTGGACGTCACTTCAGACTTCAATGTAGCTAGACAACTGGAAACAGCTCACAAGCAACCACTTTTGTGATCAACAACTCTCTTGCGCCGCGTCATCACAAGCCACTGAGTACCCCCCGAACGTTCATTCCATAGGCAGATGACACCCAATGTATGGCAGCCACAGGCAACTTTCCAAGACAGAACGGTTCTTTGAGCTATTTCTACCGATTAGGTCGGCATCCGCGAATGCAGTGTCCAACTCGTGATGCTATCTGCAAACAATGTGGAGAGGGTACTACGAACGTGTGCCAGTCTTCTAAAACCGTACATTCCGCCGAAATACCGGAATCTGTATTATCGTCCGTTATAGTTGCAGTGGCTCCCGCGTGTTTGTCGGATGCTGTCGTTGAGATTTACGTGAACGGTATTCGGTCACAGGCTCTCATTAATATAGGCAGTGCGGAAAGATAAGTATCTCATCCTGTTGTTCGGACACATAAATGGTAAATCCATTCTTCCTGTTAAGGAATCACTATGGCATCTACCACTTTATCCAGCTTCACACTCGGCCACTGTTTCGTTTCTATTCGTTTCAAACAACTGTCATATAACTCTATCAAGTTGTCATTTCTCAACAACCTGTGTAATGACGTATTACTAAGACATGACCTTCTCAAAAGACAATTGCTTCGAAATACCTTTTCCCGGCTCTCAGTCACCGTTTCCATTTTGCAACATGCTTGTTATTTCTGTTAATCCGCCGTTTCTGTTTCAACACCTGTCGTCTGACTATCAGCCAGTGTTCACCAAATCTAGGCGTTATTGTTTATCTGATGAAATCTTTACCACATCTGAAACTGAAATTTTGTTTAACGCCGGGAGTATTAAACCTTTTGTCTCACTTTGGAGAGCCCAATTCTTGGTGACGTCTGACAAACGGTAGAAATGTCGAATGATAGTGGACTACAGCCAGACAATCAATCGTTTCACCTACCTAGACGTGTACCCCTTACCCCAGATCGACGATCTTATTGAAGAAATTTCTCGTTGAGGCTTTCAGTACTCTTGACCTTCAGAGTACGTACCATCAGATACCGGTCAAGACGGAAGAGATTTACACTGCTTTCGAAACAGGTGGCCGTCTTTATAAATTCGCTCGTATTACCTTCGGCGTCACCAATGGTGTGGCAGCGTTCCAGCGTAATCTACAGTATCACTCAACGAGAGAGATTACCTGGGACCTTCGCCTACTTGGACAATTTATCTGCGACAACTCAAACGAAGATCATGGTCGTAATCTAACAAAATTCTTCAACATTGTTCACGAGTAGGAAATCACTCTTAATGAACAAGTGTTATGCGGACGCGCAACATCAAACTGTTTGATTCGGAATTCCCAAGAAGAGTGTCATTAAACCGGATCCGAAACGTCTCCGAACAATGAAAGAGCTACCAGTCTCGTCGAACCTCAAAGCACGAGAGATATTGGTGTTTTCGCTTATTATTATCAATGGATCTCGATTTTCGGACAAAATCAGTGTGCTCATCAGAAATAGGACCTTTCCTCTTCCCGAAGAGGCTTTGGCTTCGTTTGTCAATCTTAAGAAAGAAATTCAAGATTCAATGATTGTTACAGTTGAACCCAGAGTGCCTCTGGCAGTTGAAACTGATGCACCAGATATCGCCATCGCCCCGACGTCAAACCGGAATGGACGACCAGTTGCATTTTTCTTTAGAACCTTAACACCATCCGAAAGTGAACATTCTTATATCGAGAACGAAGCCTACGCTACTGTGGAAAGCTTAATAGAATGGCGACATTTCCTTCTGGGTCACCACTTTACACTCATCACAGATTAACGCTCCGTATCCTTTACGTTCGATCAAAAACAGACAGAGAAAATCTAGAACGAAAAAATACAGCGTTGACGACTCAAACTTTCCAACCTTCAATATAACACCCTTTACCGTCCTGGCCCTGATAACCCTGTGGCTGCTACTCTGTCACGAACTCTAACTGCCTTTTTTTCTTATGCTTTCAATCCAAAACACCTTATGAATCATTGTCACCCTGAGTGTACCTGTATTTTCCGTCTAGTCCGTGCAAGCAAAACACCGTTCAACCTCGAAGATATCAAACGAATAATCGCTCAATCCAAAGTATGTGCTGAAGCCAAACCCCGTTTTTTCACCCCGCCATACACACCTTTGACAAAAACTACCCAACCATTCAGGAGATTACGCATTGATTTCAAAGGAACTATTCCTTCATCTTCAAAGAACAAATTCTTTTTGACAATTGTCATGGAATTTTCCCGCTGCCATTTCACCCAACTGTGTACGGACATCTCTTCCTTTACAGTGATTAACTGCTTTAGAAATTTATTTCCCATTTTTTGGTTTACCTTCATTTATTCATTCTGATCGTGGTTCTGCTTGCATTTTTATTCCCCCACAATAAGTCCATCGCAGCTAGCCGTACTACAGTTTATAATCCACGATCTAAAAGGCAAGTTGAGCGTCTAAATGGCATCATACGGAAAACCATACTGTTGGCACTAAAATCAAAAAGCCTTCGTGTTGAACAGTGGGAAACGGTGCTCCCAGATGCGCTTTATTCTACACCTTCCTTACTGTGCACTGCGACCAACTGTACTCCACACGAGCGGATTGTCTATCACAACCGTAGAGCTTCCCACGGGTCTTTCCTTATCAAGTTGCTTAGCGAACTCTGACAAGGTTCTCCTCCAAAAACAGAAGCGGGCGTCGGAATATGATCCATACGTTCAGGAATTTGAGTTGGTGGAATGTCATCCGAAATACGCTTGCGTCCGCCACCTCGACGGCCGTGAGGAAACAGTATCCCTACGCAAACTGGCACCAGCTGCAGAGGATACTGTAATGGCCAACGGAGAGGCAGAAGACAGTGAAGCGACCGATTCAAACCCAATGGTTCCTCCGGTACCTACGTCTACAAAACTCTTCTAAGCCATCAACAAAGAGTGAGATCCTATACTCTGAGGAATCAACAGATATAATCCCTATATCACGCTACCCACAGTTTGTGCTCCATGGCTCACGAAAGTCCAGCCGAAATTACTTCTAGGGGGGTGAATGTTATGTACTTGTCTTTCTTCCTTCGTTCACATTATTCGTCACTCATCATGTCCTCTATTCCGCACTGCAGCTATATGGTTTCTTTGCAAGTCTATCCTTCTGGTAACTCATAGTCTCTCATAATCTCTCTTAGTAGCAGCCTGTCGAAATTACGTTTTGAATCATTACACGAGGCTAACGTAAGTTCCACTTGTAAGTCGGATGGTCGACACTCACTTGCCAGCTACCGATCGTGCAACACACCAGAACGTATCGTAAAGCGAACAGCAGAACAGCCTCTTCTCAGCAATAATCCGGTTTTTATAGCCTAGTAAGGATTTCTACCAGACCCGTCATGTACAACCTATATTTGTCCCTTTATTGACAATCAGAGTGAGGCTAAGGACCACGGTCTTATTTCTGATCCAACTTCCTTTGATCTCGCCAAGGCGTTTGGCCGTGTCTCACGGTCCACTTTTACACAAGCCAGAGGCATATCGTGCTTAAGGTGAGATTCTCAGCTGGATAGCTTCGGTTCTGAGTTTTCGGAACTATAGGGTTAGTGCAGGCTTTGCTCTATTTTTTACACCAACCTCTGTAACATGCAGACCAGCCGCTTCCGCTCTGACTGTCCGTAGCACTTGTGACCCGATTCTCCACCAATATGGAGGTATCGGGGAACGGCGTTCTTCCGAAATAGGGGTTCGAACAACAGTCCTGAAAAGAGAAACAATACGAACAAGCATGAGCCGAGGGCCCAGTAAGCCATGCACACCACTTACACAAACGTAAACTAAAACGGCACCGACAACACAGTGGCACGCCGCATTACAGTTAATGCGCGCCTGCTGGTTTTGCATACGCGTTACACCTCAGCGGGTGAGCCTAAAGGCTGTCTTCTGGCCTACCAGAAATAATCCCCGGTAATCCCTAGCTGTTGTAACGCAGAATGCTGCCGACGCCATTTTGGTTTTCGTTTGTCAGTCGTGTGCACGCCTCGCTGGGCGATTCAGCGATTGATACACGGGTTCGAGGCAGCGGCCCAAGGTTCCCGGATCCAGTCGGTTTTCCTTGCTCAGTGTCAGCGGGCGTCTGTTAATCTGAAAGGCGATCATTAAAAACGGGGCGTAGCACCGCTGTTGGGGATTACAGTGAATACCAAGAACAAAGTAAGATTACTCGCGTAATGCGATTTTAGGTACATGAGAACCAAGCAAAGCTTTAAAACGATCTTTAGAAGCGCTGCTGACGACCTCAGAAGGAAGGCTGTTGCAATATTTAATAACCCTGTAAGAAAAGAACTGCTACCTAAGAAGGGTCCGAGGACGAAGCTTGGAAAGCTTCCTATTGTCATCGCCGGCCGTCACCATCCGCTACAGTGAAGAACTGTTCTGCAAGACTTACTCTAAAGAAGTGTGTGGGTATCAAATCAACGTGTAGTCTTCAAAATTCAAGTGAGTACAGGTCAAGAATTTCAAGTCGAGACCCGTAAGTAACACTACTCAGCCCCGCGACCACCTTGGTAGCCGCGCGCTGCACACGCTCAACAGCTAATGTCTTTCTTCAGGCCGGTACACACGACCTGATTGACATACTCGAGTTGCCTTATATAAATCCCTTAAAGCGTTTGAAAAGCTTTTTTCTCTGTGCGGGGGGAAATGCGCCTAATCATCATAAGAGCGGCAAATCCTTTTATTGCTGCCATCTCACGGTGATTCGTGCCGGACAAGTTAGACGACAACCAGATGCCCAGATCGTTCTTCAATTCGATTCTCATATCTGATGTCCGAGATGCGCCATGAATCATGAAGGCTTTGCCAGAATCTCCACCGAGTGACATGTGAGCACATTTACTGCCATTTTAGTGGGCTTGATCGCGTCAAGATCAACTTGTAGTGCACTGGGATCAGTGACATTCCGGATTTTTAGATCATCTGCATATAAGAGTACGTTGAGCAACGCGTAGCGATAAACCAACGATCCCAAATATCCAAAACAAGATTGGATCATGATGCCACGGTACTATTGAACAAATTATCAAAGTTAATATTTAAACAACCTCAACAGTTTCGATCGACAGATCGTTCACGAGGAATGAGTTACAATTTGCGGATGAACGGACTAAATATGAACGATAATCACACCATAAGGCATTCATGCTGAAAAGAGCTCCTCCGAGCAGTCAACAGGTTCAAAACAGTGGAGATGAGCCGAGCTCCAAAAAAAGCGGCGTGCACGCAACACAGGTGAAGCATAATGACCGACAACCGGCTATTCGCACAACCATCAAATTGATGTGACGAAACAAAATCGTCTAGGTCAAGGTCCAATTGACGTCCAGAAACAGATGAAGTTGAATGCACATGGGTGAATATTTAGAGGAATTGAGTTGGGTCGGATTTTCACATGAATGTAGTTCAAAATTTCGATACACCGGGCCATAAAATCCGATGGAAATTACCCAGAGGGAGTGCAATCTGCAGTAAGACTGCGATAAAATGAGAAATCGTTGAACACCGGACGATATTCCATTGGTATCGCCCAAGAATGTGGAAGTTATCGATTTCCATGACAGAGAGCATCAGGAGAGTAAGAAAGATTTGTTTTTAGTCGACCGAAAATAGTTTTGACCTTCATTTGGCGTCGAGGACGAAATTAGCTATTTTAACGGTGACGATGTAACATGCAGGCCAGCGGACTCTACTCTGGATGCTTGTCACTTCGCAGACCAACCTTCGGGCAACGTGGACGCACCAGGGGACAGCGTTCTTCCGAAGTAGGGGTTCGAACAACGGTTCTGAAAAGAAAAACACCACGAACAAACATGAGCCGAAGGCCCAGTAAGCCATGCACACGACGTACACAAACGTGAGCTGAAACGGCACCGACAACACAGCAGCACGCCCCGTCACACAACCAAAACTCCATTCGTGCGCGTTCGCTGGTTTCGTTTGCGCGTTACAACGTCGAGCCGTTGCCAGAGACGGCGAGAGGGAACCGCCACGTACTGGTCATGGCCGACTATTTTACCAAGTGGTGTGAGGCATCCCCGTTCCGGCTACAGACTCATGGACGATTGCAAAAAAGATGTTAAATGAATGGATTTCGCGCTGGGGCACGCCGTATCAACTACATTCCGACCGAAGATCCAACTTTCAGAACCTGTTGATGCGGGATATGTGCCACATTCTGAACATCAAGAAGTCCCGCACCACAGCATGCCATCCGAAAGGAAACGGCCTCGTCGAGCGCACCAATCGCACTCTAAAAAACCTGCTGAAAGCTTTTATCAACCATGAAACAACGCGTGATTGGGACATTGCGTTACTTCGATGCCTCCTAGTATACCGGGCCACTGTCCATTCGTCCACGGGCCAAACCCCTCACTTTATGGTATCGGGGCGGGAACTTTGACTGGCATCGGATACACTCCTCCCGAATGACCACCATGAACCCCTACTGACATCGGAACATATTCGCCATATGCACTCAAGCCTCGTGCGTGGTCACCAACTGGCGGGGTCACATCTGCAAGAAGCCCAACGTTATCAGAAGGCCTACTTCGACAGAAGGGTTCATGGGACGCAGTTTCAGCCGGGAGACGAAGTGTGGTTGTACGACGCTGTACCACCCCCCGGAGTCCCACCTAAACTCCATCGGGAGTGGAGAGGGCCATACGTTATCGACGAAGTACTTACAGATGTAACATACCGCATCAAACAGCCGGAACTATCCGGATGGTCATCCGTCGTGCATTTTAACCATCTGAAGATGACAGCAAATGGAGGCGCTGGGAACAGCGCCCACGGAAGAGGGGAGTCTTGTAACAGTAACGGCACCAACCAAACTGCGCGCCTAACAACCTGTGCTTTTCCCTCCCCCTTCCAGGTCTTGCGGCGGCCACGTACTTGGACGAGATGCAGGAAGAACCAACAGAAGGAAACAACGCATAATTATAAGACGCTTGTTTTGCTGACTTGTATACCATATAACACATTGCACTGTTGTGCCCCTGTTCCTGCATGTCTTGCTGAATACACCTTTTCTACGGACTTGTGTGCTCCATTGGGTGGTTGTGAATACGGCTTCCAACTCACCAGTTCTGTGACTAACTCTCGTACGATCCCTTTTTAGCACGTGGACATTCCGTCCCTTGCCCAGTGAATTACTATCGCTCACGTGAGTTCCCCACTGTGGAATATTACATCATGGTGGGTGTTGTGACGGTGTAAATGTAGTATCTTTTAAATAATTACTCACCTGTGCTTATTAATCGGCCGATGATATATATTCTATTTTAGGTTATGGATTATTCACAGGGATTTGAATTTGTCTTTATGATCGCGAATTTGCTAGCATCAGCGAGTTCAAATATTGCTCAGATAGCTACACGAAGGATCACAGTGCTCTGTACGTGCTTGGTTCAAGCAAGAAATCATGCAATGTACGCTTGAAATATGATCATGTGAGTGTGACTGCCGTTGAGTTTACGTGGCAACTGGCGCTCCGCTGTATTAAACGCAAGCGACGTATCAGGGCAGTTGATTGCGACGTGTTTAATGAGTTCAGTTCACGTACTTTTCATTGTACGGTTCCCGCGACACATGCTGTCAATCGCGCTCTAACGTGATTAAGAGAAATACCATGTTGGTTGTTAGCTCTTTCACGTTGGAGCACAATCACGACCTAGCTGCCTTGCGGTACGATGCACATCCAAGGATTCGTCGGCTCATAGACATGAATTGAACGACTCGAGACATCTTTTCGAGTACAACAAGCCAACCTCTGAGTTGGAGCAGTATGTTGCGGATGTTTATGGCGAGTATATAACTACCATGGATATTTGCAACATCCGTCATCGGTTGAAACCGTCAGTGGTTAGTTAGTGGGTTAGTGTGCACTAACGTGACAGATAATCCACCACAAACTCCCCATCATATAGAGAAAAACGGCGTACTGCGTGTCACGCACGGTACACGGTACATGAACGTATGTTTCGCACGGAGGAAGCAAGTGCAGTTATTCAGACGGTTCCCCGATGTTATAAACGTGGATGTCACTCATTAGACCAACCGCCACATGTAGGTCCTCCATCACTCCACATTAGCCGCTGTAGCCTGAAGCTGTATCAGTTCCTCGTTAACGACGGCGTGGGCCATGGAAGACCGTGATGTACGCTTATGTACAAAGTAAGAAGTACGTATCCCTGCGTCATTTGTTTGAAACATTCCGGGAGGTGATTGAGGAACACATACGTGTCAGAACTTCTGTGATGGATGAAATGGCGGCCCAAATGCGAGCAGCACCAGCGGTCTTTGGATGCGACATTATGTTATGTTACTTCCATGTTCGGGATGCTGTGAGGAAACATGTAAGTTGATGTGATAAACCGTATAACCACCATTCAGACGAATTCTTTCAGAAACCGGTATTTGTTCCATCGCATCGCTACTTGCAGTAACTCTGAAGAGTGAGCGATCTCCTCTGTCTGTCCATTTTGAAGGTTCAACCGGGATGCTGCAATAATCCGGCGAGCAGACCCAAGCTTTATGAACTACCTCTTGTGCAATTGGTTATATAAAAAGCCAAATTGGGCCGTCCATGTACGATGGGATGTTGTTCATTTCGGAAATCGAACAAACAACTGTCTGGAGAATGCGAATGGTAGACGAAAGAAGCGCACTCATCCCAAAAATCGCTTAGCAACGGCTATTAATAAAATTTGGTCCCACAGTGAGTGGCTAATGCGAGAGTTCGATTTGCAGTGCACCTACGGCTGCAACCGCCTGCAGGTGGTCAGCGTAGACGTGTACGTTAAGAATATACTCTCCCGGCTGACAGGAAGCCGCGTTTTCAAGGCTAACATAGCTTCCACGCACAAGTCCATTGAAAAAGCTAAGGCGGCCCTACCACACAGACTTTCTCCTTCTTCCGTCGTGGAATGCAGAACAGCTTTCTGAAGACATGAAATTCCATCTCCTAGATGGCCAGGTAACCGAACAAACCTACAGATTTGTTTGTTATCTTAAGGCCAAGGCAGCTTACGCCGATCACGGTGAGCAGTATTTACTCTAAGCAGATCATGCCGGCTTTCGCCCGCATTACGTTTAGAAGCCATCAGCTGCAGACTTATCACTACTAAATTAGCGCAAATCCTTGGCGTCCTTGATAAACATCGTTTACGCATTAAAACAAAGAACATACCTACAGCAAAATAGGCATATTCAATACTTTCACGGATATTCCGTCCACAATAACGGCTGGCGGCATCCGATTCGGATTAGCCTGTCACAGTGACCGAAGCCAAAGTACGCCTGCGCTTAGCCATCATTGCAATTGCCTTGCGTTGCACCAATTGCAGTTCCACCAACACACCACATATCCAGTGTAAACCCGAAGGAATAAGACCGGGAGGTGTGCCA
>QNGE01000862.1:195932-215095 GCA_008508345.1 Paragonimus westermani
TGGCATTCACTTCCTGCGGATAAATTTCAGCAAAAAATCCGAATACGACCAAAGTTTGCTCGCAAAATGGCGGTTACACTCAGCTCTGGTTCCCAACCTGACTAGTCATTACGTCGAACGACCTCAGACTCAACATTTATCGGGTTTAGGGCGCGACACTAATCTCAAGGAATCATTATACAACGAAAGCCGTTCTCCATGACTCACACCTTGCACTCTCAATACGGTCTAGGTGTCAGCTGCACTCATCCCGCCTACCTCACTCCTTCCTCCAAAAGGCACATACGTCTGATATTTCGCTTTATTACTCCGGACTTAGTCCTCACGGCGACAGTACGCACTAAGCCGTCCTTGTCAGCAACACAACTGACTACCACACATAAAGGCCATGCATTTATTGGTAGGGGTTCGAAAGTTACCAATACGACGTCTCCCTGACGGAAACTGCGTTCTTTACTTATCCAGTTCTGTCATGCTTGCAAGGTGGGGCAATGGGGTTTCGTCAAGCGACTCCAAAAGAGTCCGGCCAGGTAATTGGCTTGCCTTCACCTGTGCTTAAACAGTTGTAACATCGTCTGATCGGGGCAGATTTCTCGATTATCTCGCAAGAGCATTATATCATTGGGTGCTAATGCCAGTCCGTCTCAAACATCCGATGTAACAGGCACTAACATTTTGTTATTCAATATTCTTTCCACTTCGAAAAAGAGAATACACAGGGTCTCGTCATCGGGGATTTGTTCAACACAGATCGATCCGAGGATGCGACGTACCGACCGTATAAGACGTTCCCGCACACCTCCCCGATAGTTCGCCTAAGGTGGATTATAATGCCACTGGATATGCCTTTGTGGCAATTTGCTGTTGATAGAGGCATGATCTAAGCTACACATCCATCGTTTGAGTTCTTTGTCTGCAGCGGTGAAGTTAGACCGTCGACGGAATAAACATTGACAGGACAACTCCGTCTCTCAATGAAGCGCACCAAAACCATGAGAAAACAAATCGGTACCCATCGAATATGCGACATCAAGGTGGGCAGCTCTGGACTGAAGACAGGTTAGGACACAACCATACCTTTTTTCCATGCCCCTATCTTTCTTCACACTGCTTGGACCAAAATAGTTCACGCCAACATTGCCAAACGGGTGCCAACCCGGTTTTATTCGCACGGGTGGCAAGGGAACCATCAGTTGTTTGCCCGCGGTGACGTTCAGACGACGACAGTGGAAGCAGGCTCCGATGACGCGTTTGACGGCGGACGCACCCTGAATAATCCAAAATTGGCGCCTGATTAACGAAAGGACGTGTGACACACTACAACATCCCTCCAACATATGATGGTGGTTGACAATCAGGTCTGTCACATGATGACGCTTGGGAAGAATTATTGGGCACTTCAGCCTAAACTCAACATTAGCCAGCATCAGCCGCCCACCCACTCACATTATCATATCTACCAAAGTAGGGTTTAGCTTGCGAAGTGGACTTCCTTTTGACAACTGCACTGTTTATTCAGACTCATGTAACTTCATCGATAGGGACGGTTCGCTCGGAAAGTTAGTCCTGTGAATCAGACGGACGATATCCTTCTCACTAGACTGAATTTCGCCCAACTTTAGGTGACCTGTATTAACCGTAACCCCTTTTTTCGATGCTTTGTGGACAGCCGATTTGTCCTGAATCAGGACAACCAGGCTGCAGTATTTAGAAGTTTAGTCCAGCCCAAAATACTAAGCACCCAAAACAGAGGGATCTCGCCCACCTTAATCACATTCATCTGACCCAATGGTCGCTTCTTCTCCACCCTGCCGGATTCATTTACGGCAGTAAACGCTTTGGGTCAAGCTACAGATGGTTATGTTAGAAACGTTAATCAGGCTTCTACACCTCCATGTTTGTTTGCTTAAACAGCTTATAAGGGGGTTCAGCCAGACTACCAGCTGCTTCCTTGAATATTCTGGGGTGGATCATGTCAGAACCCGTTTCAATGTATAAGGTAACATTGAGTGAAGGGTCTTCAACATCTAACACAGAAAGCTCAGCGGTCACGAGTGGTTAACTGAACTTCTGCATTGGTAGTACAGGATGCCAGCTCGGGGATGCGACGTTGTAGACTGCCGAATAATACTCCCTTAATAACTCGGCCACAGCTAAGGAGTCAGGTGAAGTCTCCCCGTTGGGCAGTCGTAGAGAAAGAGCTGAAAGTTTGTTCTTTCTTAATCGTCACATATGCTTAAATAAGAAGTTTTTGTTCCCGCAGGGTCTGAGGAGGATCTTCTCTTGTACGAGTCCGTTGTGCTCGCGGATTTCCTGCCTACACCTGTTTTGGACAATATGGAACGCGTTTAGGTCCTCTGAGTTTCCTGTAAGCTTATGCTTCGCGAGTTAATGGGAACGGTTATCGAGAAGACGACTTATCCTGCGTGGAAGAGGTGGCCGATAAGAGAAAGTGCACGGTTTGCGCGGTGTAAATAAGTATTCTGCTTTCTGGATTGAGTGTGGTACCTCTGGTCCACTGAGTTCAGGTCGGGCCGTTAAAATCTGCCTGATTAAAGTTTCGAACCATGGACCATTTTGCCGGTTGTTGTAACCGGTAACAGATAAGATCAAAGGCTAACAGAGATTGGTCACTGTGTCCAAGTGGTGGCTTGATGATCACTCTTTCTTTTCTTAGTGATAAATAAGTCGAGCAGAGAGGGAATCTAACCAAAACGATGCCGCACCGGGGCGTAGACGTGCTGTGACTAAGCCTTCCGACGTATCTGCGTCGATAATGAAGTCGAGAATCCGCTTTCACAGTCCTGGTGAGAAACTGATACCCAGTTTATCTTGGGTGCATTAAAGTCGCCCATAATAAGCAGATGAGAAAAGCGTTGTAGATCTAGGAAGTTTTCCAGGCTTACCAGAAGGGTGTCGTCGTCTGAGACGTCTGATGAAGGAGAACGATAAATAATCCTCTCTGGGATTGGGCCTTGGCCACTAATAGGTAGTCGAAGCCACAGAGCGTCACATTTATCAGAGAACTGGAAACCACCAATAGCCGTGGTTGTCTGGAGACACTGCTGAAGAAAAATCGCGGAGCCCCCATTCTCTCTCGGGCAGAGTCAGCCCGGTAAACTGAATACCCCGGGACACTCATTTCACTGTCATTGATATCACCTGTAAGCCAGGTATAAGTGAAGGCGAACATTTGGGTTGGGATGTCATGAGTTAACTGTCTGATCTCCGGTAATTTATTTGACAAACCCAGACGGTTCGTGTACGTGCATCTGAAGGCTACTTTCTCAATGGATTTCGCGAAAAAATAGAAAGGTTGGCGCGAGGAAAAGCCTGGAAAAGAAGACCTAGAGTTGAGGAGGGTGGTGGGGGTGTACTCGGTCTGTTCTTCCGAGTTGTTTAAACGGTCCTCCTTCGAGGCCGTGGGCGCGACATCATCGCCTGTGCGTAGGTCAGCGTTTGACCAAAATTCTTGGCGCCGCCACTTGCGACCTCTGCGCTCCTGTCAAATTCCGCTGCTTGGGAGGGTGTTTGGAAGTTTCCACCCAAGGAAAATTTGACTTCTTCGTTTTTCTGAGTGCAGAGTTTAGAAGACGGCGATGAGTGCTGTGTTATGGGGCTACTGAAGGAAATATTTATAGGGAAGCTTCAAACTGACGCTTTTTGAGTTGCAGGAGGCGGCCCTAGCAGACTGCTTCCGTTCGGAATTCTTGGGAGGAAGCGTTTTCTGCTGGGCAGTTTGATGGGTAACTTTGAAGACGGTTTTTGCGCGGTGTCGGTACCCTCGGTGCTCGTGCCTGTACCTAAGCCGTCGGTTGTTGAAACGACCATGCAGACGGTGCCTACGCTTTTCACAACAGGTACAGGGGTCTGAGGGGATACTTTGAGAGCAGAAGCTACGACTTCAGTATTCAGCTGTAGCTTTTGGTCTGCCATGATTCGTGACTTAGTCTTAGTCCGCTGTTCGCGTCTCGCTCTCTCTTGTCGGGCGCGGTCAAAAGATGTGCCTTTCAGATGGGTGTTGGCGGACTTCAAAGCCTCTGTTTTTCCCACCATTTCCTCGGGGCTGAGCATGGCTGACAAAGTTACCAAAAGTCCAAGTGACTTTTTGGTTGTCTTGGCCCTCAGCCTACTCGCAAGCACAATGTTTGTGACAGCCGGGGAGAGGGAAGTGCCTAGGACTGTTTCAGCTAGCTCGGTTGGAGAAGAGGTTGTAGGGAAGCGGCTCCACAAAACAACTTTCTTTTCCCTGAGAGCTTCTTCTCTCATTTTTACTGTCGCCTCCTCTATGTGTGCAGTTGATAGAGCAACTGCTTTCTTGGTGATTGCAACATCAGTGACAGCAAGCGTAGTTCCAGTTTCATTTCGGGCAGAGTCCGTTGGCACTCCTCTATCTTACTCCCCACGGAAGGAATGGAAGGAGATAGAGAGCTAGGAAGAGCCCCACATTTGCAGTCACAAATTTTCTGCGTCACTCCACTTGACGTGGTGCGTGTAAAACCAGTCAGCTGCGGAGCGGTGACTTGGCTTTCGTTGAGCCTGCAACTCATACAGGTGTAAATGAAAGAAGAAGCTAGCTGCTTGTACTGGTGTTCGATAAGACCAATGCACTTGAAGTGATACCACTTCTGACACTGGTGGCACTGCATGCAATTTTGTACGTACATTTTACATCCATACCAGCAGCAGACGCTTGCTGCTGCAGATTGTGTCTGGTGAGTCTCAGCACTGCTGGATCTGACACGGGTCATTATCGACAAGTCCGAGTACTATGTAAGGAGGCTAAAAAATGGTATGGATACTACCGAACACGAATAATACAATGTGCAGTGTGTTGTGCTATTCGACAAAGAATAGCAATGATCTATATAATTTTTTGATACACAGGGCGCCAAGGTAGCAAAAACATGAATGGACAACGACAGCGAGGAAATTTAAACCAAATTCCGAGTTACCTTTGGCTTTTTTCTCACGCTCGTTTCTGTTATCTCCCTTTACAGGACTATCGTTGGAACCCCAACTTCTGAGAAACGCTGTCCCCGGTGTCTCCACGTTGCACAAAGTGGGGTTGCGAATATATCAGGTACACAAAGCCAGAACGTCCGGTTTGCCTGTTACATTGTACATGGATGAGCTTAAAATATGGAACTCTTACGACCCTAACATTCCACAGGCTGATATCGACGCCGTCGGGCAGCGGTCACGGAAGTGGTCTCCTCATCAACGACGACGAGTGTACGCACATGTCTCTTGGCGAAGATCTCGAAATCTGCTCAGTACGCATACTGCTGAAGAAGCTGTAGTGGCGGTCAAAGTGGACCTGATGAACGACCTAAAAATCTGGCTACCGTATGAATTGTATTTCTCCTATCATCGCGAACCGGCAGCGAAGGAGGGCTATGCCGTATCAAGCATGTGGAAGCGGACATTTCCTCGTATAAACGAAGTCTCTGTCTGACCTTTAATTGAATGGGTTGTCTCTGTGGTAATTACTGGCCTTAAAACGACACAAAATATGCTTTAGTTTGCTCAGCGAGCTGTTACGAAGACAGTTTAAGGACCTCAAAAATTTACCTACGAATCTCGGCCGGGAGTTCACGATCTTTACCTACCCGTGTACAGAAGACTTCGATGTGAACGGGTCTTCGCTTACTTCCTTTCCTTTGTTAACTTAGCAGAGATATTCTTCACTTTCGCGGGGCCACGAGAGGAAGTTACACAAGTTGAGGCCGTGGTTCTTTGTTGAACAGATTTTCTCTTACGCAGTAGTGGCCCACCGGAATATACCACCACCAGTCATTGCCAGAATTGAAGGCGAGGTTAGACTTGTATTTCCCTAACCGAAGTGACTATTATGATAGATTGTGTTGCTCATCATATCTCAGGAATTCAAACGTAATTTGATATTGGGATCCCTAAAATGGTGGTACACCAATTTACAACTATTAATGGTAGAAAATTAATCACTTTTCAAGAAAACTGACAAAACATAAAGTCACACGAAAAAGAAATCGACTCGTGGTAAATGGGCACCCAGCCACACACCTGCACATCAATCACTGAATAACTTTGCAACTGGTGAATTTGAGGGACTCCACAGGTGATCTCAATGCACTACATTTGAAGTGAACACCAACAAGCCCCGGCTTCAGTTCTATGCAAATCCATTCAGTCTAGTTCAGTCCAGTTGCCCAGACCGCTTTGTGTTGGAAACTAAACTGAACTGAACTGAACGAATTTGCGGTTAGAAGCCAGGGCTCGTTGATTTTCGTTTCGGTTGTGGTTCTCGAAATATCTTCGACCTCCCCAAAATCCTAAACATTGTGCGACGTGAGAATTGGCTCACTAGTACCCACATACCTGTTAATATTATATGAACAAGGTACCTTGTGTACGTACACCTTGTGGATGTGATTTCGCGGGCCAATAACACAAAAGTTAATGTACTGGTGTGGTCCTAGTACACGCCCGTCCCATAAGTGTTCTTCGAGTGATTTCTGAGTGTTATAAGAAAACACCTTGGAAACACTCGGGGGGAAATTGCGCGCAACCGTTTGGGACGGTTCAATTAAATACCGCCCATATCCTGAAAGCTTAATTTTCCTAATCACGATCAAAGCTACCATCTAAGTAGAACATGCGAGGTGCAGTTTTGTAAGCATTGAGAAGACCATTGTAACCGAAAACCTTTCGTATTGAACAAACTGTAGCGGACTGGATATCTCTCTGGACTGCCTGCGGTATGATGTGTAAAATAGTTCTAAAACTCATGGTTGCATATTTTACCCATGCTATTTAGGAAAATCGCATGATGTATGCTGTTCGATTGTTTGTCTGTATGTCATGTTACAATGGCACAAACCTGAAGGACACACGTGTCAGACTCTTCCGGTTTACTCGCTCATCGACAGCCGGTCTCCAGCCTTTCTAGCTAATTCGCGTGTGGGTGGCGCTTATAGCGCTTTCAGAGAAAACTTGTACATTTCGTCGCGACTGACAATTGCGTACCAGGGAGAAAAACGACGCGGTGCGACGGGCATTGAACTGTCTTTCCTTCGGGCGGTGATCTATCCAATTCCACGGGTTGACTTGTCGGTGAGTCATTGCCGATTGTTGGAAACTTCTCCCTCTGTACGTGTACCGTTTGTACGCGCCCGCTACTTTTACAACTTATTTCAGTAGTGTCACATTTTGGTTTTTTCTTATCATTTGACTGATTAGACCACTACACAATAAATAACAATAACAAAGTGGGATTACTTGCATAGTGAATTTTTAGGTAACTGAGGGCCAAGCGACGCTTTAAGACGGTCTCCATAAACGATGCTAACGATCCCAGAAGGGACGCTGCTCTAAGAAAAGATCTGCTGTTTAAAGAAGATTCAAGGACTAAGCTTGAAAAGCTCCCTGTTATGTACTCGACGGCCATTAGCATTTTCCACATTAAAGAACTGTTTTACTGACCTATCCTAAAGAGGTGTGTGAGAATTAACCCACCGCGGTGTCGGCGTACTGACCAGCGATCGTGCGGATTTTCCAAGTACTCCGGCTGCAACCGTATTTTATTGCTTGTCCCCACTCTATGCACAACTCTGTGTACGACAGCCATAAGAATCCTGGTACGAACCCAGTGTCACGTTCTCCCGTCGTACAACTAACTGACGCAGCGAACGCTTGCTGTTTTGCTAACGACTCTTCTAATATTTCACTTACCAAGGTTGTTCAATCCAGATCCTTCTGAGCATTTCTGGACGCACTCGAAGTTTCCGCGCATTTATTGCCTGATGTGCCCTTGGATATTGCCGAGTGGGTTTAGCAGAGACACATTTAGTCTGCCACGTTTTCCACCCACTTCGCCATTTGTTTTCACCGTCGGCATTATTGATATCGCTTGGTTACATGGCTGCACCCTGTCGCTTGTTCAACCGTCCAAGGTCGCATTACTTGGAACTTCCGTTCGCTTGCTAACTGGTTGGTCGTGCTGTGATTCTTGTCGTGCTCCACTTACGACTCGTTTCCCCAGCCAACTTGCAATAAACACCGTCGTCCATTATGTTCGTTTCCTGGTTTAATTATTTTGGAGAATAGGACGGTTATAAACACAGAAAGGTTTCAGATCACTGCAATTTGGTGAGTCCGAGTACTAATTACTTTCCTTTCAATACTTTTCTTCCCGGTCCACTGTAACAGACTGGCCATCCCAAACTCTATCAATCTCGGTGAAACGTTTCGAATTCTAGGAGCTTATTCAACAATTTTATTTGTTCATATGTATATACGTAAATTTCCGTTCGTTTTTGTAGTGTGTACATATATTGACTTCCGCCCTATTTTGCAATGGACTCGGGCAGAAGCCGATGGTTGGAACAGTCACGTGTGCTGTTCCACAGTTCTTAGATATGGAATCTGTCTTGTGGTTTGTGTATTTAGAGGCTAAGTTCTACAATCAGCGCGGTACAACAAATCAGGCTAAATTCAGCGAACGTTTGACCACGCTTACCAAAGATGTCACGGTGCAAGCGCGTGACCTCCCGCTGAATTCACCCACCGAACATGGATATGAAGCCCTTAAAGAAGCCGTCGTCAAACGGATCACACCGTCTGATAGACAACGGCTACAACAGCTTTTTAGAGATCCGCAGCTAGAAGACAAGCGGTCGTCTGACCCGTGGCTTCAAATGCACAGTTGCTGGGCCCATCGTCCATGATCGAGACACTCCTTAAGGAGCTGTGCATGTAACTTCTCCCGATCAACACACAAGCTATCCTCATAGCAGCGAAGTCCCCGTCCTTGCTGGACGCGGCACAACTAGTAGGTGAGGTTCAGGACCGTTCTTGCACCGCTTCCCCTGTCTCCATTACGGCGGTGACGAGTCGTTCGGCAGAGATTTCCGAGAGTCCTTACTTATCAGCTTCGCAGCAATCATCCCGTCCATCGCTAGATGATTGGCGCACGGTTTGGGCGGAGATAGTAGCTATTCTGCGAGATTTTGCCCGTTTTATTACACGTTCTCCTCCACGTCGACGTTGGAGTAAGTCACCGCATAAACGACCTCAGACATCTAGCGACTTGTGTTGGTACCACAACAAGCTCGGCAATCAGGCGAAGCGTTGTGGTGCCCCTTATGAATACATCAATCAGGAAAATTCCCAAGCCGACCAGCGGTGGCGACGAACGCGACCGGCACCCTCCCTAACCGTCGCCTCTCTCACGCAGTGGATTTAAGTTCGGTGACCACTCTTGGAAATCACTGTGGTTCCTACACGATCAGGCGAGTCGACTCCTTCTTTCTCACACATGCTTCGTGCCGCTTATGGTCAACGCTCATTCACGCCTCACCTCGGTCTCCGGCGAACATTGCGTTGGGTTTTTTGCAATCTTAACTGCACCCCTCGCCATTTTAGTCTTGATTTTCTCCAGCATTTTGACCTCGTGGTCGATACCCGAAGACGGAAACTGGTCGACTCCCGTACAAGAATTAGTATCAACAGCACCCTTGCATACTCAGTGGCCATCGGTTCTTTTATCCTTCAATCTGAAACCCTTCAACCCTACACATCCTTATTTTTAGATTTCCCACAGCGATTTCGATCCACGAACGAGCCCCTCCAGACACTTCCACCTGCACTCACCATATCAGGACTGAAGGCCGACCAGTACCCTGCAGACCAGGACGCCTGGTTCCGGACAAAGTTAAAGTAGCTAGGGCGGAGTTCAAACACATGTATGAACAAGGGCTAATCCGTCCGTTGAAAAGTTCACGGGCTTCTCCACTTCATATGGTATTGAAGAACTCAAGCGACAGGAGCCCTTGTGGCGATTATCAAAAATTAGATCCACTATTGGACATTATAAATGCCTCAAGTAACGTTCGCCATCAGACCACCCCTAGTCACAAAGATCGCGTAGCAGCCGGAACGGTTATTGATAGCGTAGCTACGGAATTGCACGAGCGGTTACATTGTGCAAGCAAAGCGGTGGTGCTCAACGTACCTGACAGAATACCTCTGTTGTCGATGAAAATGATCTTATTCAAAGCCAGTAAAATGGAAGAACAAGAGTGTCGCTGTTTAAGACTTCGCAAGAAAGTACAGCAGAAGCACTGTCTATTGTTGCCACAGTTCACAAGTGAATCAGTAGCGAACGAATTTGTCAGAAGACAAGAGCAGATCAGGCGTGGCACAAATTTCAAGTCCACAAAAGTGTTTGGCGACAAGACGTCACTCCAAAGGGAAATATTACGAGCCAATATTTCCCGAGAAAAGAACACAGTCAACAATCTCATTGACCTGACTGTATATCTCGACTGCTCCACGAGTTCTCTGAACCCACCAGTTGCAGCTGGAAACGCCGTTGCGTCGCCGGTCCAGGCGAACACTGGAGAACAAACCACGTCTAGCTTTGATAACGCCAAGCGCGTTCAAGTCTCCGCAACCAAACTCACGGTTATTGTTGAAAACACATCCCATAGTGTTCAACCTCTCCCTCTGTCAACCGCGGCCTTGACTAGAAAAAGTCTTAGACCTAAGGTATCCATAGTTACTCAGAACACTGGAAGAAGCAGCTTAAATGCCCGTGGTAATGACGCGGCTACGCGAGCAGGGCCATCCACTTATTATCAGGGGATTTTATCTTTGTTATATGGAGTGATCGGAAATACCAACGACGAATCCAAAACACTGAACAGTGCTCTAAATCAACAGTAAGACCTGCAAGGTGTTTACCAGAGCACAGCATTTCGGATTTGCAATATAAGAGTAAACCGAAAGAACTTTACAAGCTGAATCTGGTTTTAAAAACCACATTCTAAGAAACAACGCTTCGAATGTAGAACTGCGCTATCTGTTTCCCACTGCTTCCAGGTCAACCCAATACTATACTGGGGGTCACGGTTACCGCCCATTATTCGATAGCTCCGTAGTAACTCATCACTTTATCATGTCAACCACACAAATGTATGTCAAACCAGTCCTTTTTCGGTGCACCCCCGATATTTCGGCAACCGCCACCTGGCCCCCATTTCCAAGTCCCACTCTACCATCCCCCATAATGGCACTTTTCCAGCACTTCCTACCATGAAGCCAAACTTACGACATCCACTCGAATATGAACAGAGAGTCGGTGCATTCTTCAGATCAGGCCCTTCCATTTGGTACTTTGCAATCCACTGCTCCATCTGTCATGGTGTTCTTCAGCAGATTCCCGGTGTTCTTCCGGTACCCACACTCCATTAATTTCTCCGATCAGGTATGCTTCCATGTAGCGAACACTGGGAGAACAAAAGGCAACATCACAAAGACGTTCAGTCTACCATCTGCGATGCTGACGCTCTATAAAATTCGTGTTCTGCCTCAACTCGAGTACTGCACTTTCATTTACTGCCATCTATGCAAGTCTGATAGGCTTGTATTAGAAAACCTTCAACGATCGTTTGCCTAAAGCTTATTGGAGTATTCCTTCTCGCTCACCTACAGACAGCGCTGTGAAAAACTTGGTATTAATCTACTCCGGCTAAGTAGGCTAAGGTTGAACCTGACACTGCTGTATAAACTCATACATTCGGATGTGATTACTACAGCGTTTACCGTCCATTTACAACACAGCCATGCATATAGTCTAAGAAGTGAGGGTTTCACCTTGCCAACCCTGATACCCCGGAAAAATATACGTGCAAACTTCTTCCTTGTAGAGTATTCCTACATTTGTAATAAACTTCCAAATGAAGAACGAGCCAGTAACAACATTCAGCGTTTTAAAATGTGTTTGGACAGCTATCTTACAAACACAATGTTTATCCTCAAACTCTCTGTATCACCTGATGAACCTTTTGAGTGTGGTCTGAGAACTAATAAGCCATCAGCTGCGCATTACGTGAGTAACCACCCAGCTGTCTAACGCCTCTCGAAATCAGCCTGCTTGAAACAGTTCGTCATATGGTTTTCTCACAAGACCATTTAGCGTTTGGCTCACTACGCGATCATCAAACCGTTGAAGCCCAAAATTATTTTAATGCCATGCGTTTATTCATGTATATGCAGTACCCAAATTGTTAGGAGATGTGATCTCGGCGCTCAATGATACGTCTAGCAGAACGACGTCATGTAAGCTTTAGTTATCAGACGCTCATTTCATGCGGCTCTCCAAACCGTCGACTCAATTCTCCGTATGCCCGAATAACTCCCGAGTACATAGCGAAATGCCACAATAAACAGTATATAAATAAATAAATAAATAATATATATTTCCCAACGCATATGTGAGAAGCACGCTTGGTTACGCGCGATCACTGTGGATATTTGCAAACCATACATAAACGAATAATTAAACAGTAGCACAAACGTGACGTTTCTTGCAAGAATTACGTGGTCAAAGAGGAAACAACTGTAGTTTATGGAAATTTCACGCACGCAACAGAGTAATAGATAGTTCGCTCACTTCACCGATTCAGTCTCAAAAAAATGGGATGTTACACTAATTCACTGTTTACAAGGTTGTGGGATGAGCGATTTTTCAAATATTTCAAGGTCACTCCAGGAGGGTGTCCAAACGCACCTTCGGAATTTTTTGCTGTTAGGGAATAAAATTGGCGTCGGGAAATTGTCAAGATAGATCGGCTTTGGCGAGGCATGGTGGAAAATCCCAAAATCAAGCGAAGGAATGAGCAGATTTCAACGCAGGATTTCGCCGATTGCTCGAAAACGTCACAAAGTTGAACATCTCGTGAACCGTTCAGCTTAGAATAAGTTCCGTGCGTCCATCCGTCGCAGAAACATTTCCTCGCTTAATGGATAAAATGGGAATCGGGAGGGAGAGCGTAATTCCACAGGGGTTTTATATTCCAATAATCAGAGCAGAAATAGAAATGTCATATGGGCTGTTTGCCAGAAAATTCCGCATACACATTTTCTGGTATAGTAAATGTTACAACCCCACCTTTTCTCATCTAACGCATGGAATTACATTTCTCCTTTCCGATCCCCATATTATCCACTGAGCGAGAAAACTTATCCACGACGGATGGGCGCACGGCACTTCGTCTAAGATGAACGGTTCGCAAAATGTTCAACTGTTTGACGCTTTTCGGGGAATCGACGAAATCCTGCGTTGGAATCTGCTCAATAATTCGTTGGATTTCGGGGTTTTCCGCCTTGTTTCGCCAAAGCCGACTTACCTTGACATTTTCCGGACGCCAATTCTATCCCCTAATAACGAGACACTCCGAAGATGCGTTTGGGCATTCTTTCCGAAGTGAATTTTTAAAAAGTATATTAGTGTAACATCTCATTTGTTTGAGACTAAATCTGTGAAGCGACCAAACTATCTTCTTCTCTGTTGTGTGCGTCAAAGTTTCCATAAACTACATTCACTTGCCTTTTGACCACGTCCTTCTTGACGGCAGGCTTCCCGTTTGTGTTACTCTTTAATTTTTCGTTTTTGTATGGTTTGTAAATATCTGCAGCGATCGCGCATAACCCAGCGTGCTTCTCACATATTTATTGAGATATATATAGTAGTAGTATTATTAAAAATTTATACTTCTTTCTGCAGGTTTTCAAGTAGATGTCGGTCGACGGAACGTTATTGCAGGAAACGGTTGACCATGTATTCACCGGATGGCTCCCAATTTGGACAGAGATTGGCTGTGTGAACCTGCCTTTTCAACTTCCCCGAACACCCAACTGTTGGAAACTTTATTGAAAGGAACACTTTCTTGGGACTAGTATTATCATTTGGTGTTGAGTATGGACACCCTAAGAACGGAATTTTCTCTGCGATAGGTATGCCTGCCTTAAGAATAGCTGGTTGTGTTTTGAGCATGATTGTTTTTTCATCCAGGTCGTATGGACAGCTGTGTCATTTATTAACACTTGTGTAACGCAGCGTGCTGTTGACGGTATTTTGGTTTTCGACTGTTTAACTTGTGTGCACGCCATACTGGGCCTTCGGCTCACGCCTGTTTCTGCTCTCTCCTTTTACGAGACAATTGTTGGTACCCATGCTTCTGAGGAACGCTGTTGTCCGGTGTCTACGTTGCACAAAGTGGGTTTGCGAGTGTAACGAGCACACGAGGCCAGAAAGTCCGGTTGGCCTGTTGCAAATGCTTCTAGGTTGGTCACTCTTCTTGTCACTGTTTCCTTGGTGTATTACGTATTCAATTCAGCTTGAATGTAGGCGCGATATGATACATTTTCACTAATTTGATGAAGATATGCTGAGGGCCGTAGTTTTCACTTGGGATATCTTGGATAATTTGAGGCACTGGTTTGATCCTAGATTCTTTAGCCTTCATACTCCCCAAAGCCTGCAGGTTAATATAGGTACTACATTATTTCTACACGACGGTCAGGCTATACTAACGTTAACTTCCGTCAAATACGCCGCAAACGCCTAAGACTTAGCATCCGCACTGCTGGTGTTTCCTCTGGTACTAGCCTTGCCGCTTTGGGGGAAGAAGTTATTCCGCTGACGAAAACCTTTCATGACTTGCTTTTGGTTTCATTTGCTTCAACATGGAGAGCACTAAAATGAACGCTTGGTAGAAAACATCCTGTTGGAACGATGTGTAGTAACCTCTTGAAACGGATTATTTTCTTATGACATTGTGTCGTACAATCAAACACTTCCTGTTCAAGCATATTTGTTCAAACCAAATGTGTACCCTATTCCCGGTCGTCAGGAAATTCCCAATCCTTCCGTTCAACGCGCTACACACACGACGTTTGCTGATTGTACAATTTCTCTTTCCTGTATTATGGAACAATACGAAGTACTGCGGTGTTTGTGGGCTTCTGAGTTACTTCCCTTCAGTAACTCATCGAACATGGAGTGTAACTTTGTGGGAACGTCTCCACAGCAGGTGATCTGTGTGGTTTATTTGATGTTCAAAGTGAATACTAATCTAACAGCCTCTTCTAGTCGTGAAACACTAAGATTGTTCTACATTCGAGCGAAGTCCCTCAAGGACGCTGAGTTGAAGCTACTTGCCGCTTTACTGAAACCGTTTGTACCCGACTTGCTAATATCACCAATAACCTGTTCTAAGAAGGCGCTGCTCAAGGGCTCGCAAGTGCATGTTGAGCTCAGTGATTGCTTGCAAAATGTCTAAAGACAGCACAAACTTACAGATGGTGACCTCTCGAGTTCGCAGTCAGCATCAATGGGCGGACTCTTTCTGATTACTCGGGCACTGAAATGTGGCCTGATCTTGGTAACATTGTTCAGCCGTTTGTTAGCTATCCAATTGTGATTGGCTCTAAATGTGGCAGCCGTCGTCCGGAGCCCCTAGACGTACATAGTGTTGAGTTTGTCACAGTGACCAAAGACATTCTGACAAATGTGGCCCACTTGGAAACACAAAACAAATTTTTGATGCTTTACTCTATCATTTGTGACACATCTGTTACTTGTTCCATACATAAAGTCGAGGGACACATCGGCTACTGAGGATGTCACAAGTGCAATCGGGAATGTGTGCACCGTGAAAGTAAAAAGTGGCTTTCTCTGTATCTGTGACAGTAGCAAAGACGGATGACAGTTTTTGCAAACAACTCGTCGATGAACATCGCATCGGCTAGTCTTCTTTAACTGAGCTACTTGACGACACCATTTTACGGGACCCCATTCCTGTACGTACCTAGTATTCCTTGGCACCGTTGAGCACTTGAATGAAATTCGTCTTTCTTTCGATAGAGTTCGTTATGTTCACCCTACGGTAAGTATGCAGAGAGCCGTCGATATCAGCATGTTTGTAGTACCTAAACGTCTCACGGTGGACTTTATCCGAAAATGCTGTATGCGGCGGGACGCCACCAAATGTAAGCAATTCCACCCGTATTTGTCACTTATTTTAAGAGAAAGTGTTCACGTAACGGCTCATGAAAAAGTTCTGAATATATTCTTGTGGGTGTACGTTTTCTCTGGCCTTTCAGATCCATCGCTTACTCTTACGGACCTTTTACTCATGCTAAAATTGAGCAATCAGTTTGATTCTTTGGCAAGGTGATGATGGAGTCGTGTGTGATTTGTCTCGCTCATCTGTATGACAGTGCTCAACAAATCGGTCCCTTGCACATATTTTGGTTGCTTCAATCTGAAGGCTTTAGTTCTCATATAAAACATCTCACAAAATGCCGAATTCGCTGAAAGTGGAGGTGCAAAACATTGTATGCAAACCCTCGCTGTCTGTGAAGAAGGTAGTTGCAAATGCTCCACATGACGACAGTTTTTGTAGGATATTTGCGATACCGACCGATGCCTTTCCTCCCTAGGGCCAATTTACTGCTGTCATGCCGCTAGACAGATAAATCTTATTATCCAAAACGTATCAAACGACGTTTTACGATGGTATTCCTTATACCTCTGCGAGTTTGGTAATAACGGTTTTCTCTCCTCTGTCCTGTATGTCATTCGTGTCAATTTCAACTGTTGCAAGCGTGAGGCCTACTGTTGGCACAACCTCCACATTCGTGCGTGCACATCATGATGATGGATTTGCAAATATTTCCTACCATATTCAGTAAAATAATATTTATTGTACTCAATTTTAGAATCACGGAAAATTGCTGGTCCATTTCTCAACTTTCGAGGGATATCAATGATCCTTCTCAGATGTACCACGTGGTTGAATATACCAATAGTCACGAGGTGTCTCTCGTCGGTCACGATCAAATGCACGGCATCAAAACACTTGCCTGAACTTCGTTGAAACCGTCATGACTCATGTGCTACATGAAACACTGCACTCTCCCCAGTGTTGTGAGTTACAGCGTCTTACCCATAAAGGTTCTGGGAAGAAGCAGTAGCCTTTAATTTACTGATTATTTTAACGAGGGTTTCTAAAGAGAAAGCGAAATGTTCTGAGCAGCGGGCTAAGTTAAAGTGCAAGTTCGCCTTCATTAACGCCGCAGACCTGAATGTCCCAACTTGTAAACAGAGATCATTTTCCATATCAATCTAATTGATGGGGTGTTGTTATACAAAAGCTAAGCAAAAACATCACCATCCGAGTAGAAGAAATTGTGTCCCAACCTCCTCCTCACGAGGATTGTTCCTGTTCCTCGAAAGAAATCAACGTGGTAAGTAGGTAAGCAATAATATGCACCTGAGTTGCACCATACAGCACTATGCTATCATCTCAGAATAATATTCTGAACACGAAGTAACTTCGTCTTATGAAGTGCATATTTTGTGCATTCCAGGAATGGTTCACTTTCCAGGTTTGTATCGAGGGTTTCTTTCAGGCCTTCACTTTTATCTCTTGTAAAGCCAGGCAGTTGTAGCAAACGGCGGCCGTTTAAAATACAGACCTTCGGGAGTTGAAACAAAAACGAAGAGCTGATGGTTTTGCTGTAAAGGTCATCAGACAGGCTCATAATTGTCGAGATCAGGGTGGGCGATGTGTTGGCCCGAACCCACAGCAACCCACCGTCACAGCCACAGCCAGTCGTTTTCATTCGCCATAGAAACTTTCACTCAGCGATGCGGGATCTGGAGAGTTTTTTTTATAAATGAACGACCATTTAAATAGCACGAAAACCTGCAAGGCACTCGTGGGTGAACCGCTGGTAAATCCGTGAAACATTGGTTTCTTTGGCTAGTTAGTCTGCTCGGCAACGTAATACGCACTGTAAACATTAGGTTAACCTTTGAGTGCCAGCAACGGACGAGCCTGTTCTTTAGCTTCAGTTGATAGTTAGTTGCAGACCGCCACGACGACGATGTTGACTATTGTTCTTCTGCGGTGTAGGCACACCCTTGCAGATTTTAACAGGGGGCGCACGACAGATGAGTGTGCACGGAAGATACACTGACGAAAATAAAGTGTTCATAGACGAATGGACAATGTCGCCTAATGGAAGCCGTTATTTTCCAAGCGGTCACGGTTAACAGGCTTTTGTTCTAATCCCTTGAAAAGCGCTTTTGATCAAAACGAAACTATCTCAAAGAAAGTGGAGGGAGAGTAAAGTATTTTATTTTCGAGGTGGTTACAAGAAGCCAAAGATAGAAACGACGAGAAATCCAAACACCGGTACGCAGGATGCAATCACAAAACGGCGTGAGTCTGTACGTTTACAGTGGTCGTTTGACTAAAAGAGTAATTCGGGAATGAGAGATATAAAAATGGGACAAGACGAGGAGACCTGGAGGAGAATAGGTGTCGCGTGGTGCTGGTTCATGACAGCTTGTGTTAGACGTTGGCTGATATTGACCTACCATCTACGAGTGCCACTGTTTCCGTGTGATATGCCTTCTCTTTTCCAGAACTTCCTTGTACACTTGGACGGCCAGAAAGAATTTTCCTGGGAAAAGCTTAATCTTTTCTAAAACTACTACTATAAGCTACTGCCAATACTATAATTTTTTGTATCAAATAAGAAAATATTGGACAGAGAAAATTTGTCATCTTTATGTCCGTCAACGTTCAGTAGTTATCACTGAATTGTACAGTGAGAACACTACAGGTTCCATCTGGGAGCCCCACTTAATGAGCTTGTGTAGTATGATCAAGTGCAACACTTCCGAAACCAACATGTTCGACGTTTTGCATTGCAGAAGACACGATTACACTTTAGCCGCGGGTGGCAAACTGGCGCTCACACTCGCAATTCCGTTGTAAATCTAGAGGAACGTCCTGGTTTTGCTTCAAAAGGCGTCCAGTGCCCCAAGAGCGTGTTCACTCTGATTGCCAGCAGTTCCATGGTCTTGCTGGCCTTTACCACAGTCTCTGTTCCCTTTCTGAAAAGGATTAAGGAAACTAACCGGAAGACACGTCGCGGCCACCAACGTTGGTGACCCTTGAAGTCGTGTGTTTCATATTCGAGACGGCAAATCAGGAGTCCGCTGCATCACCGATGGTGAGGAGGACACCAGTGTCGTTCCACCGGAGTCCCGCGACCAATTCACACAGGCACAGTCTAACTTTCACGCAGTGAAAATTACGTCTATTACCGTTTATGTTCAGCGTTTGCGTACATTAAACTTAGGATTTGCCCTACCTTCTGATGAATGATCACTGTGTCAGACACCCAGATGTCAGTCATCGGCATCGGTATTCCGGAGCACTTCAACCTACTAGTTGGTGCACCACACAAGCGCCTGGTTGACCGTGGGACGAACAAGTCTGCTATCGGGACTTTGACCAGTGCGGTTCAAATCGGTTCCG
>QNGE01000863.1:2585-25736 GCA_008508345.1 Paragonimus westermani
GCTGTTATGATGATGATAATGATGAGAGGCTAATCAAGTTACAAAAAGTGCAGCTGAAAAGACAGACATGACCTCAACTTGTTAATGACCGACATAATTTTACTTCATCGAGCTGATTTTGCTCATCTCTTATTCTAAACCAATGAGGTGGAGAGTGTTCCGAGATGGATAATAGCTGATGATCTGATATTCTTAATGCATAGTGCGTTTCCCTCTGACAGATATGCCAATTATCGTATAGTCCATCCGTTCAGTTGAAGGACATTGTGGAGTAAGGTTGCTTCATGCGCCGTCTTCATCCGTGCGTCATTTTCAAGGCAGTCTTTTTGAGGTTTTCACCGGCCCGCTTCTGCAGCCACTATGCGAACTTAACGCACTGAACACACCAAACGAGTCATGCAATAAGTACAAATGCATTCGGGTTATTGGATTCATTTCAATTTTTGGCTATTCGTTTCAGACTTGAGTAAACCTCAAACGCTGTTGTCTATGATCACGTGAGGTAGCCATGAACATTTAATTTGTATCTATTTTTGATGGACCGGGAGACTCAGCCATCCATCAGTGCCGTATACTCCTTGTTAACCGTGCTCCTGTCTTCCGTCTTCTTAGTTAATGGAACGGATCTGTAAAGCTGTGGAACATACAGATCTCTTACAGGTGGTACAGGTGGAGGGTTGGCTGCCTATATTTTTCACTGTCTTCTGGCAGACTACGATAAATATAGCATCGTTCAGTTGTCCATCTATCCGTCTCCACAGCAGGCAACACAACTGTGGAACCGTACAATACAGTTTTACATTTGGACCAAGCCGATGACGCTGTAAAACTGTCCACAGTGATGGACAATGAGGCAGTTGGGTAAGTGTGCCATCGCAAGCTGATGCATCGTCAGCCAAAATTTCACGTAATGAATCAATTGATTGCGCTGCTGACCAGATCCTTCCGTTATCCGGGTTGTTTGACTGCTGGCGTGTATGAAGTGGAAACCAATCTTGTCCTGTTTCCAAGAATACATTTTCCCGTACTCAGATATGCTCCGTTCTTGCACTTCTCTCGTTCCACACATCAATTATCCAGCATTGATGAACTGGTGCAGAACGTGTTCAATGCAGCTGGGCAGAAAGTAAAATGTGATTTAAATCGAGGTAAGTTCGTGGTCTGTGTTCTCTGCTTTTGACAGTCTCGAACAGATAGACACATAGTCAGCCTTTTGTTCAACAGTCTAGCAGAACCACGAAGGTCTGAGAAGCATTAAGTAATCTCATGTTGAAACATTTACTCTCAGAAGCCTGAACAAAACACTTGACATCTAAAGAGTGACAGATACAGGCATTCCATCCTCACTCAGTATTACCAAATTTTCAATAGCATGAATCCGCCTTTTACACCAAACAACCAAACGGTTGAGGTGGATAATCACTCACCGAGCTAGGAATGAAAATTGACTTTAAAACAAAATCAGGTACGTCGATTATTGTTTCTGAACATGAAAGATCACCTTGAGTTAGTTGATTGCGGCCGTCTCACAAAACCTCAGAAATTTCTAACGGTGCTGACGTAATAGGATTTTAGATATACAAGCCGGTTCGGTAATGTCATCACTGTTTACAGTATATGTACCAACTGTGTTTGCGTATTTCTTTGACATTGCATTTCTACGGTAACACGAGCTTCTTCACTCATCTGGACTAGGGTTCTATTATTGCGGAGACCAAGCATCTTTACGTCCTCACTATGTTATGTATAAAGTGGTAGTTAGAAATTGATACGCACCGACGGGTTAATCTCGTTTGATTGGAGGCGCAGATAATTTTTGGATCCGAATCAGTACACACAATTCACTTGCTTCCGGGTATGTGTTCAGTGAGTGAGAATCTGGGACAGGCGTAGCACTCAAAACACACCGCTTCAGATGGCTTAATAATGGATCAAGTAGCCTTATTCCAACAACCTCACTTATGTGATTTTCTCATGAAGACGATTTTTGGTGAGTTATGTGATACGCAGTAGAACAACAGCGTTTTTAATCAGTACTCACCAGCTGAGCTTGGATAGTATTATCTATCGCTATGTTCCAGTTAACGTGGGTGGTAGTCCGGTGTTCCTGTTCAGAGTTGTCGTGAGGTTGGATCTATATAAGCTGCTTCACAGGAGAAATTGAACACATAGACAAACATCGACTGGACCTTGACGGAAAATGTCTTCACTATAAAACTGGAGTATAGCCATGCCATGGGTCTTGCTCATCCTCTGGTTGAGTCTAACTGTTATTCATTGTACAGCATTGTAACCTGTAAGCGATCTTTATGTAAACATTGGTCACTTCATTGTCTGCTGCGCTACAGCTGTGGGGTACGTTCTGATAATGGTTCTAAAAACAAGATGTAACAGCCAACTTTTATCGAAATCCTAGCCTGTAACCCCTAGTCGCATTTAGTCAGTCAGCAATGCATAAGACTCCCCTTCTGTTTCGAAGAAAAAACTGTGAAAGTTAACTCATGGACCAGCCTAAGTATCGTTCAGCCTTTACCTCGTCGAACCGTGAAGTATACTGGTAGATGTACACGCACCTATTGGCAGGCACTTTGGTTTTCCACTGACAGGTGGGATTGAGGGTATCACGGTGAAGGGAAAATGGAAATTAGTCCATCCTGCATCAGTATCATGTAGAGCCATATGTTAATTTCTGATACTATGATGAACGCTGGAAACTTCCTCTTTAAACAAGATTGTCGGTATTGTAAACGTATGACCCTTATAAATTCAAATTATAGATTACAAATCGGTGGATTCCATTGTTAATTGGCTTGCACGAACCTCTGACGCGAGCCCCAGAGTCAGCCTGTCAAACATCTTACCGTGTGGGGCATTTGCAAGTGAAAGGAAGCTTGCAGTTATAGGTGGCCTGGGAAATGATCGTTTTATGAACTAGCATATTAATCATACAACGGTCGATAATATAATCCTTAACCTCCCCGGTAAACACAAACATAGTAGGTGAATAAACCTCGTGTTTGAAAAGGAATAACAAATATCATTAAAGGCTGTACATGTAACTGTTGACTCGTGAAGTCTCTGTTCAGAGAGGTCTCACCGCTGATTATAGATCACTTTAACGTCTCCTCATTTTCCACTGATTAGGCTGATGTGTTGAATTCGTTGTAAAAAAAAACATTGTGGCCAACTGTCTTGCATGCTCTCCCGATAGATGAGATTACTAGGCTGAAAGTGTTGCACAGAAAACAAGGAACTCTAGAACTACTTCATGCACTCGATGTTTCCGTTCATGAACAACTCTGCCTTGGCTAATTCGAGCGTCTACATTAGAAGTGCAGCCTATCAATCACCTTAATTTCTTGGCCGTCGTACTAATTCATACTTACTGACTGAATCAAGATCCCCTGGTCAACGGTTCTGGAAAACCTTTCCTTTACTCTGCGGTTCGTCCAGTTTGTGTAAATTTCATTCAAAAGCGGTAAAAAACTAATGAAAACCAAGACAGAAAGCTCATTTTGATTTTAGAAATACATCATGGTTCGCTTCGCTTATTACGTTGCCGGAAAAATCATCTAAAGTTTTGGGACCTAATCTGCGTAACCCGAAAGTACACGTGTAGGACGGAACTGAGAGGAGCAATTTTCTGATCGATTCTTTGCTAACGAAGGCCGTTCGTTCTGGGGATAGCAACGCTGGATGTAGTTTTCTGCTAAACTGGTCAGCCATTCGTTTCGCCGAATTTTGTCTCCTCTTGTCGTTCCTTGTGCAGCATCTGTTGGGTGATGACGTGGTACATGTGAAATTTGTTCGGCTGAAGTAACTGGGTGAGAAGAATGACGTATATATTAATCAAATAACTGTCGGAATATTTCTATCAAAACAGACGGACAATTGCTTTTAAGATTTATTCCTCACTCTGATGCAGTCACAGACGTTTCATTGAAACATTTCATGGGGCAAACCTCAAATAACCATTGCATGAGCGCTTGTTAACTTGTGACTTTTGAAATTAATATTAGGCTGTATTTGAATAATCATACCACCTAATTTAAGGCGGCAATTTGTTCGGGAGGGGCAATTAAACAATTTCCAGCTCCTACACCATTGGACTAGTTGAGTAGATTTATCTTGTTCTATTTACCGGGTCATCAGTAGGGTTTTTTTTTACGATACAAAACAAATCAGTGTTATCTCTAATACTTTCTAAATATTCATCAGATTCCTGAGTGGAAGGTAGTTTGACTGCCGTTATAACCCTACTAACCGTGCACACTCAGAACACCAGTAGCGCATATCTTTGCCACGGCCGGAATTTGAACTCCGGCCATTCCAATCATGAAGCAACCGTGTTGAACACTGCGCCATTGACCTCACATTAGGCACGACGGAATTACCAAATCTGAACGCTCAACCACTCTCGCNCGTGTTAACCACTGCGCCATTGACCTCACATTAGGCACGGCCGAATTATTAAATCTGAACGCTCAACCACTCTCGCTTGTGAGCAATGATCAATTCGGCCGTGCCTAATGTGAGGTCAATGGCGCAGTGGTTAACACGATTGCCTCATGACTGGAATGTTCGGAGTTCAAATCCCGACAGTGGCAAGGATATGCGCTACTGATGAGCTCTAATGAGAGCGAAACTCGAGTCTAGTGCTTCTTTTCAAAACAGGCTGGCTGGAAAGTCTATCTGAATGCGAAGGCTGCGATCAAATGTGTGGAAGGTCATCGACCATCTGCCATAGTGGGAGGGCGTCCGCAACAACTTCGAAGAAAGTAATCATTACTTAGGTCTTGTTAACAGCTTTTGTATCCACAGTGGATTTCCTGCCAACCTCTTTCAAAAGAAATACTGAGATTTTACTGAATTTCACTATTGCTGTGGCTCACTACTGATGCATATATAGGACACTGTTCAGCAGATCTAATGAAATCGGATATTTTGAAGCACCTCTGAAATCTCAATCGCAAAACTGTCGATTATGAATAGCAGGTAATAACGATACACTCTGCTGCAGTGATCTGGCAATCTGAGTGTTACTCACTAACGAAAGCAGATTGGTATTCTGCTGAGATAACTCGGTTGTACTTATTATATGGTTACTGGCGCGTTAATCAACTTGGTTGTCTCAGGACAGCATGACCGGGATTCTAATTCCGGCAGTGGCAAGAGCGTACATTACTGATGAGCTCTATCTAGAATGAAACTCGAATGCGTTACTCGTTTTCGAAACAGGCTGATTGGGAGATCTATGGGAGTGAGAATGACGCAATCATATACGGGGTGTGTGTTAAATCGACCAAATCCCCAGCCACTCACGAGTAATTGAGAACAGATAAATTTACGAAGCAGTTCAGTGGCCTACGAGTAAATTAGGAATAATTAACAATGATTTTCTGAGGATTGTTTCGGATCAGCAATACTTACTCTACCCAGTGTTACCAGATAGCATGTGGAAGTATTCTTATGAACATTTGGGAAGTTCAGGTTGATACGCCACCAGAGAAGCAAATGCCAGTAGGGATATCTATATACATTCAAGCCCATCATATACCACACTTTTCGACCAGCCTAGATTTTACAGTGTAATCAGAGTTTGTTTGGAACAGGTACATTCTACTTATTGTCAGTGCACTATGGACATGCTATGATAACGCCTTTGACATATAGCATAATTCAGGCGGTTCCGATCATTTTGGAAAAGTCCGTACAATGTAAAGTAATGTAGTTGTAATGTTTTTGTTGAGTTACGCCTACCAAATGAGGCTGTAACTGCAATCACGTTAGCGGCTAGCGTGGTGAAGTCACAAGCCACGGTCATATGGGGGCTGATATTCAGATATTCAGTTTCAAAGACGCCTGTCCACAAGGTCTTTATATGAAACTTCATCAGGTGGCTCACCCGTACCAATTAACAGTTTGTTGAGCAACGTTGGTAAATTTGTGCTAAAATGCGCCCATGTGAACGCGCATGGGACGTAAGCGTCCCATTTTTCTACTCATCACTGAGTTCCATCAAGCGTGTTAAGACTTTGTGGAGATGAGTTTCACCGATTTTCTTTGCTTAAACTAGCGGATGGCCTGTTCATTATAAGATAGAGAGCAGTGTGCTACAGTTGGTTTATAGTATGGCAGCAAAGCTGAGATGACACTGGGAATAGAACTGTGTGCACCGTTCACCTGACCTGGTCACGGCAAAAAATATCGTCTACTCTGATTATCCCATCTTTCGTCTTCATGCCTAATGTCTATTTGGAATAAAACAGGATTTAATTCAATTAGTACTGACTATTTACACTGGGTTTAAGCAAAATTTTGTTCACAGCTTTCTTTCAACTGTGTCACGAGACCACCATAAACCGAGACACTATCCTGGCACGTGGTTCACCAGTACGATTCTCCTTAGTCATACGTTCACCCCGACTTTCGTCATCTGTCGAGTGGGCTTCGTTGTGGGACCATATACGGATCATACTGCATACGATCGCGGATTGATGGTAGAAGTTCGAGGATTGATTATCCTACTTGTGACTGTCAGCAGCCGGTGAACTTGAAAAACATACCACTGAATTACCTCTGTCGTCAATCTGCATGAGCATAATTCGTCGCTCCAAGAATTAATACATACGTGTACCATTTAGACAGCTGATGGATTCCGCTGCCATATCGACTTAAGAATGTAAGCGTCTGTGATGATGTACCAATGTGAAAATTGACATGGAAGCAATAACGTGGCTCAACTACTCTCCCGGTTCAATTTCGCACCAGTTTAGCGGCCCCAGTTGAAAGAAACATGCAGCCTTTCTTGTGCCTACCGTTTGTTCTCTTCCTGTGCAACAAGCCATATAAACTGCACAACACGATGACCGTTCGAACGCATTCGGATCCATCTTGAGGTGTAGCTAGCTCGTGGACTAATAAGACCCTTTTCGTCTGCGGTTGCAGCGCATATGATCGAATCAGATCACCTGATCGATCCGACCGATTCGTTTAAACCAATCTGTCGAATATATGGAGTACGACTGAGGTACGTCAGAGGCCGTTTACCAGCAATCGCGTGGGCCAATACAATTCTTTTATCCTCAACCCCAACACGCGCCCAAAAATATTCGGTCAAAACACCAAAAATCCCGTGGCAATGCATCCACACCTCGGATAGATCTGTAGTGTATACGTGTTGACTTCTTTACGAAATTTTACAACCTACGTGACTGATGTCACATAACTGGACCTCACCAGTCTAAGTACCGGGACTTCACTACGTTTGGTTGTGTCAAACCACCCGATCATTAGGACCGACGGATTGTCGACAATCTGTCGAGTCTATGGAGTGAAGTTGAGGCAGGTCAAGAGGCATCTACTAATCATTGTAGAGGTTACCGCGATTTATTTACATTTATCAGTTATGATTAACGATACAAAGGAAATTCGATCACTTGAAAACTACTGAAAATAATGGCATCACGTTTATTTTGCTTACCTTCATTGGGTCACATCTGTGCTTGACACACATAATTATGGCTACCAAAGGCAAGCAGCTGAGAGATATGGCAGCCAAACTCCAGCCCAGAACGATGGTCCATTTTGGATAAGCTTTGTTTGTTGGCGCCATAGGCAGGGAGAACGTGATGCAAGAGGTGATTAGCATAAGAACTGTAAAAGCGGGCACCACGAACATCCATAATGCGGCCCAAATAACCCTCACCAGATTATGTATCGGTCCGGTCATTGCTTCGATATCAGCGAGCAGACGGCGACAGCCTATAAAAGCAAACATATGGACATACGTGTTGAACGAAATTCAATTTTGACCCTAACCGCTGTTTGCTGGCTTCAAGAATGGTAGACATACGTAAACTAGATTGTGAGCAGAGTCCCACCGATCAATGTGTAGCAAACACTTACAAACCTGATACCTGAGGCGCTGTAGGAGATGCACTGCATTCGGTCTGACTTCGTAGAACACGTTAGTAACAGAGGTTGTGTTGATTAAAGATGTACTTATACCCGAAAAAACCACTTCCCAAACCAACGAAGACCACAGCGGTTTTCCAAATCCGAAAACAGATTTTACCTTTCACACACGATTCATTCTCTTAAAACACCCTTGTTCTGGCAACCAGTTTTAAACGTAAATTCCATCCAGCGTCCTAGTCGCTGAAACCATGACGTTCGAAGTGATTGGCAGAATAACATTCATACTAGGAGGTGTGCTTCCAGTAAATGCTCTGGCTAGGCTGTCACACAGATATTTTTTAAATTAGCCCTTAAGTTTGGAGTTTTGGTTATTGTGGGCTAAAATTAATTTTGGGTCACTTCTCTAACCTTTCGCAAATACGCAGCTTGTTGTTCCCTTGATCATGGACTTCTGAGTTGTTCTCAACATAGAACAGAGTATAATGTATGTATTGGGACACACTTAGTAGAACTTACATAAACTTGCCTATATTACACTGATAAGCCCGAGATTCGTAGTAGGTTGATGTCTAAACATGTGCTCGCTAAGCTTCATATATCTACTGTTGATTTTTTTGCCATCAAGTAGTCAATATTTTTGTAGTTTTGCTTTCATGGTTACTTATGACTCAACGTCTATTAGCCTGGTAGGCATTCGATGTCATTTTAACAGCATAAAACAGGTTCCGGCCAGGTGTGAATAAATTTAAGCCACAAATGTGCAAATTCTTCACTTTTGTGGTTACGTTACCACAGACTGTAGTGGAACATATAACGCATGTTCTTGGACCCGCCAGGGGAACCATCTCTATTCACGTCTATTTCGAATCGATCGCATTTATTACGTTTCCAAGCTTCGATATAACCCCGGTACTAGCTGATCTAATTTCACCACAGTTCACGGTCGCGCACTGTTTCTTGACACAACCTAGTAGTATTCCAGTGTATATACACAAAAGGCAATTGTTTCCCCAGGTATGTGTAAATAGATTGTAATCATCATGTGTATTATGTTCGCCTATACCACCAAGTAAGCAGATCTACTTCACGTAATCTTTTCCCGATATTCCGAGAAGGAAAATAAACCGGTTTAGAAGTACAAATACAGTGTATAACGGGCAAAAAATTTGTTTGTGTTCACTCGACCAACAGAGCAACGTCAATCCGTAGCACCTACGTTATTACATTATGTTTGAATTGAAGTACGCGTGAAGTAACAAGCACGGTTAGCACCATAATTAACTCACCGTAAACATAGCCAACCGTAACGCATTCAAAAAATCCAATGAACATTAGACTGAAAGGAGAGGCATACCATTCGATGATCTGGAACAAATAGTATCCACCCTGGGAAGAGATACGAGTGAAGTCGATTAATTCACATACACGATAAAACTTAGCCACAAAAGAAACTAGTGACAGAAGAAAATACTCGATAGGCTTGGCAGTTGGTTTGAGAATATCACTGGTTCGTGGGTTGACAGTATAACGAAAATTAAATAAGTAGGATAACGCGAGCTCATTTGGTGTTAATCACCACCAGTGAAGTGGAGGACAGCACTTGTGACCTCGTTGGATTTCATCAGCACTACGGAGGCCGGGGAATTCAACCCATGACCTTATGAGTAAGGGAAGTGCAACAGTTGAGGAAAGTGACCCACTTACGCTTCTGAAACCCCGGTGGCTGCGACCCTGTGATCTAAAGTATCAGTGTCGGGATTGTGTTACGTTGCTTGTTCATAGGTGGTGACTATGACTCCCCGGTATGCATGTTGTTAGTGTGATCCAACAAGGTGGAAACAGCTATCCATTATTTTATCAGTGTTGTTAAGACCAATTGTTTACAAAGACCCCTTCCAGCCACTCTGGGGCTGTGGCGGAGGTGTGTTCTTTTGCTGGTCAATCAGAGACAGTTGGTCAGTCTAAGCATATCAGAAAAGGACGCGCAAACAGCCAAAGACCATAAATCGGGCTTACGTTATCCAATCTGCCCATTTTATCAAACAGGAGATAGTTTGACCACCTAAATTCGTATCGTAGCAAGAGACTAATCATCATCTGAGACTTTGAAAAGGTTTATCCTGTTAAACTAGTTGAGGACACAAGCAGACTTGAAACGGATGACAAAGCTTTGTTTTCTGTCACTCACTCCAATTGACAAATTTTGTGTTAAGGAAGCGCTGCTAAGGTAGACGCGGGTTTTTGGAGGTTACTTGACCAGCACAGCCTGGATCCTGAGTTCAGTTATCTGTGGTTCGTGAGTATCACCGTACATCTGTTACCTGTTGGTGATCTGTATACCACGAAACCAATTAAATTGAAAAGACTCGTTTTGAACCGTATATCGTGTGGTTAGTTCGCATATGCTTGTGACGGATTGAGAATTCCCATTTTCAGAGCACCTTACAAAACAGTCCGTGAATGCCTGTACCGAATCCACTTTGGACTTCTTTTACACATGCCTTCGATCTGCTGTAATCGAAAACCAGTGCAATACAGACTTTGTCTTTGCATACTTGGCCATGATTTACTGCCATTCGAATTTTGTGACCTGTTCATGCTTGCCCTGTCATGACCAACATTAAATTGGTCACCGCATTTCGCATGGTCCGATGAAATTTACGTGACAGGAGTGAGACGTTGCGGACGAATAAAAATGCTGATTGTTCTCAAGTTGCTTTGACGCAATAATTCATGTCCCTTCCCGGAATTAGCAGTCTTTTAATCAAACGAACCGTTATATGGTTACACTAAAAGAGATGTAGGCTAATCGAGATTCTTGAAAATGTGGACGTTGTCTGACTAGGGTACCTGGGGGTTGAGGACGAGTAGGAAAAGTCACAAGGGGTTGCAGTATTCTGAACCGGTTACTTGTTTGGAGATGTTGATATTCGGACGGCAACTAGTTGAGTTCTGCATAGAGTTTGCGAAATATGGCCACAGATATACACCCACATGTCCAAACTCCACTCAGTAAAATATGACGTTTGTTGTAATCGGTGTGGTACGAGCACATTTCACATGAAATTATAGACGTGGGTTGAATGCAAGCGCGTACGTCGATATACCCATCGATCGTCTCGACTAGGCAATCACGAGGTTGACAAAGTAAGACCGTGGAACACGTCACACGCAGCTGTCTAATAATCAGGCGTGCGGCACCCGCACTTGTGCACGGTAAGCGGCATCGGATTCTGAATAGCCTGTCACAACGACCGGAACCACCATCATAAGTGGCTTGCGTTGCACCAGTTACGGTTTCACTCACACCAAGGATCCCGTGTAAACCTGAAGGAATAATGTCAGTGGGTGTGTGAGTGAGACCTTCGTATCTAGTCAACCAATGCTGGTTAACCATCTAGAAACTGAAAGCCGTATCTCTCGAAAAATAAACAGAGAGAGACTTCAATGATATCTGAAAATTCTTTCTCAAGTCAATACAATTACATAGGATTTCATCAAGGCGTCATAAGACAAACCACATAAACAGAGGGTGACTGTTAACGAATGACAATGGCTACTACTAAACCTCACACGATAATTGGTTCGGCCCAGACCGGACGTTGACTGGATGTGACCGATCTGTGGCCAGGGAAGTTGCAGGGACTGAACAAACTTCTTTTGAGAGCACAGATTAGGGTTGCGTAATCTGATTGCAATCGATTCGGCAGTCGCCAGAATACGCTGACGGACTGTTTTTGGTTGAGCGTTGGCCACTCTGTAGATAACCCGGAATGCTTTGTTAACGTTCATGCGGTGGTTGGTGTCAGCTAGATGCGCAACAATGGCTCTGGTAATTGATTTACGGCCACCGGTTCCGATCCAAGCTGGATGATGTTCTTCGATCCTTTTTAACAAGCGCCTAGTCGTACGACCAACGCATTCTGCAGTACAGCAGCATGAAAATGAATACACGAGCATCGATTGATCGTGGACTGATAGCTTATCTTTCAGGCTCAATCTTAACATCGGCATTGTTGTGTTGCCACTGGGAAGGTGCGTCTAAGTGACCGGTACATCTGTCTCGCTGATGACGCCTTACTCTCACTTGCAGCTCGGTTGTGTTGTTTGCAAGGTGTAGGCACCTTGATGCTGAATGTTTGAATAGGGACGTAGTCATTTTCAGTAGTTAGGTCCCTTCCCGTCCCCTTCTTTTTCCTTCTCTCTTTCTATATAGGGTTTGTTTTTTCTTCATGGTTGTGTGGCAGTTAAGCATTAGTGTTAACCACTGATGTATTGCTGTCTATGATGATGATGACCGGTACATGCACCGGTTGAACCTATCTGCTACAGCATCCCCTTTAAACGGGAGTTTTATAAACACGGCCTTGTTTTCAGCCTTGGGCATTACCTCATGCGGGATTTTGACCTTCATAACACCCAGTCAACGTCCGGTCTGGGCCGAACCAATTGTCGTGTGAAGTTTGGTAGTAGCCATTGTCATTCGCTAACAGTCACCCTCTGTTTATGTGGTCTGTCTTATGACGCCTTGATGAAAACCTATGTAATTGTATTGACTTGAGAAAGAATTATCGAAAACAATTGTTCGTCACATCGTTACTTCGGATATCTGAAAATATTGAAAATCTAATGAAAGAAGTATTCCATTATAAGAGTACATCTTTGTGCATTCTAGAGGGGTTATGGAAGAGAGGCAAAACGCAAGTTTGGACTGAAAGAAAACAAACAAACTGTTCACTGTAGAGTACAACAACAAGAAAAGGAAAGGTAGAATGCCACAGTCATCCAAGTTTCTGAAAATGGGAACGGGTGAGTTCTAAACGACGGTAGTCGTTGGTTGATGTTATTAGGGAAAAGTGGAGATAACCTATATAACCTGCTTGACCCTAACGTCCTCGTTGTCTCTTGGCCGACAGTGTACTATGAGTACGTTGACGATCTACTAAACCCAAACTGCCAGCGCTTTTGCTGCCGCACAGATCGCAACATAAAACAGTCGTCACAACGACCCATGTCATTGGTGGTTCCCATACATGTATTCACACGTAGGAGCTCGCACACACACACGCACACTCAAGTGCATGTACACATCTATCCAGCGGGTCCGATATCACACACATTTTCTTAATTTCTATCATACAAGCCTCTAAATTAGAAAACAGCTTACGGCAAATTGTCGGGCTAGTAATCACAGTTTCTTGAGTTGTTATCACCTATTTTATCCGTTGTTAATTATCCTTTAACCTCATGTCATTATTTTCCGGCGGTGACTATCCAGTACGCAAAATCTGTACTCACCTCGAGCTTAGCCGAAGCAGAACAAACAACCTGACTACTTGTGTTACTGAAACATACAATTAGCTGTTGCTTTACTGGACAAGGCCAAGAACATCGAGTGCGACGATGTATGTACACATTTTGTCTGGCTTAGCTCAAGCTCATTTGTCTGAACTAGATGCTTCAGATAAGTTGCTCACCATCAGAAACTCACTCAATGTTTATGTGTTCTCTTTTCATGCAAACTTTTTCGTCAGCCGATAGTGGTTAGCGGTGTTGAGAAACCGCTAGAAAATGGTGATCATGGCAGTAAAGTGGGACAGTTAAAAGGTAACAGATAGCCCAGAAAGGTTAAAGTATACTGGAAAGTCTGTAATACTTGTTCCACCTCCATGTGTGACTTCTGAGCAGCAATATCCATTACTGATCTATTGTTATAGATGGTACTGAGAATGATGAATGGGCGTTTTGATAAGCGGTGACGAGAGTAAACCAGTCCGCGTTAGTGTGATCCCAATTTTCGTATCTATGGCGGCTCACCTCCCACGGTGTAGTACGTCTAATATGAAGCTGATGTGAATATATCTATTAAGGGATTCCAGCAGATGAGTGCCGAGTGCACAGTTATTCAGGAACTCACCCTTCTACCGTGGAATCTGAAGTCGCTTATCAGTTTGATATAATCGGGCAAGTGCCGGTCCATTTTGAAAGCGGGCACATAAACAACTTTGGATTGCACTGTTTACCCAAGAGGTCTAACATTGTTTTGTTCCAGTTTGCGCACATAAGAGTTACTACACTGAGAGCTCTACAAATCTCATTCCATATCATATGTTCAGATGCCTTAGTGCACTTTCGCAATTTGGTACATTCTCATCCATTTTTACAGTTGCTACTGTAGGTGACAAAGTGATCCTTTAATCCCCCACAATACAAAAGAATGTAAATGTCATAATGTGTTGTATTGGTCGTCTGAGCTGATGTCGCAGTTGATTCTTCAACTCACCTACCCAACGTCAGTTTAAATTCTCAGCTACGAATTTTAAGATTTGAGTCCTGTTTGATACAACTTAGCTTTCACATTGGTCGGCGTGTTTTGGGGTACCATTTCTATATACCTGCTTGGTCATTTACGTGAACCCCTGACCTTAACATTCGGTTCGAGATCCTTTTAATATTTTGGCTTCAGTGTGGAAATGCTTATCAACAGACGTTGGATATAGTTGGGTGAAAAGAGTTAAACACAAACTTGTAGGTACTTTATCAAAATGTACATCCTAGGCCTGGGTGTACAGTCCAAGTCCACGCGTCAAAATCTCGAATGAGCATGAACCAATCAGAACAAAGAATTAACCGACCGGGCACATCAACCGACCGATACCAGCCTACACCATGTAGCCTGCAGTGTTGCGTACTTTTGTACTGAACTAATCGCAGTCATTTCATTCACTGGTTGGTAGGCCGTTGTTTTTGCGGTGGCAGACTCTTACGACAGATGAACTGGCACGTTGTCGTGTACTGAAGCGACCTGACGGAATATTCAAGTGTTCAGCTACACGGCATTATTTACAAGTCGTTCATTTGACATCTGGCCGCGATAAGAACATGTTGCTATCCACTGTTGCACACAATCTGCTTGGCTTATATCGTCGATTGCGGTCATTTGAGATGAAAAATTTGAAGCAAACTATTGCCAACGTGTTGCCTCAGTGTTATATTTTTGATTTTTCATGCTTGTGTCTGTAGTCCGAATAGTTAGTAAATAATTACTTTCGTCAAAACTGAGAACATACTTGTGTGTATATTGTGGACTTGGCAACGAAACATTTTATAACAATGTCAAGTTTGATAATAAACAAGGATTTTCAAGTTGACCGTCACTCACATTTGATTGCAACCTTCGCATTCAGATAGACTTTCCAGCCAACCTCTTTCGAAAAAGAGCACCAGACTCGAGTTTCGCTCTCATTAGAGCTCGTCAGTAGTGTATATCCTTGCCACGGCCGGGATTTGAACTCCGGACATTCCAGTCATGAGACAACCGTGTTGACCACTGCGCCATTGACCTCACATCAGGCACGACCGAATTATCAAATGTGAACGCTCAACCACTCTCGCCTGTGAGCAATGATCAGGTTGCCCGATCGTCTCGAGAGGAGACACAGTAACTGTCCTGTTAACTCCAATCGATAAGGATATGCACTACTGGCGAGCTCTAATGAGAGCGAAACTCGAGTCTAGTGCTTCTTTTCGAAAGAAGCTGGCTGGAAAGTCTATCTGAATTTGTTAGGGTGCGATCAAATGTGAGTGATGGTCAACTTGGAAATAAACCAAATCCCCGACTACTCATCAGTAAACAAGGATTTATAAAACTGGTTCGTTTCGCAGTAATACACCTTCAGTCTTTTGGTTTTCACCAACAAATCTGATTTTAATTTTAAAAATGTTGCAATCAAAGCTATCCAATTGACTTAGCTATCTTATCTATACCGTCATTGTCATTATCCCTGTCTTTGTGGTAATTTAGATGCACAGCTTCACGTTCGCCATGCACTCAAGTTTTTTCCACTTGTGTGGAAGTGCTACTGCCTTGTAAACATAACCAACCTGTAGGAACGTGACAGTTGATGGTCCACAGTTCACAAGGCCGAGTGCACACTGGCAAAGCATTGCTACGGTCAGGATTTTGAAACAGTGTTGTGGTATGACGCTTGCACTGATTCTGGTAGTCCACGACTAAGTTTTACAGCACTACAATCCGTTTTGTGGATGAGGCATTTTATTGTAGTGTTGGTCTGGAACTCAGTAAACTATCTTGTTTGTGTTCATCAGACAGTGTTGTGATCTAGAACATGAAGTAAAAATTCCAAAACCGAATGTTTTCAACAAACAGGAAGAATGTACACCCACCTGAGTGACAAAGGGAATGCCTAAAATGGTTTCCATCAGACAAAATGCAATTAGAAATAATTCTTTTTGCTTCCCAATGGTAGCTGGAAACAGATCGACCAAATCCCCGACGAAGGAGTCGACTGCAACAAACTGAAAATATTCGATAAACATCAGTTAGCAGATAGGAAGAGCATTTTATGAGCCGACCGTTGAATAAACACAATTCAAAGATGGATCATACTTAGTCTTGTTTGTGCTGTGTTCTAACAGGTATTTGTAGTGGAAAATCTGGTAGCTTGTGATGACCAGTGTTGCGAGTTGGAAGAGGTAGTTTAGGTAACATTTTGTACATTAGTAAGATTTGCTGGCAACCTGCGCTGTCGAAAGTGATGCACTGTATATCTCGTTTACGTTACTGGTGGTTTGTTAATCAGAGCCTACAAGGCGAATATGGGTTGATCACTAGTCTGCTGACGTTACAATGAACAGCTAAACAAGCAATCAAACAGTTAACCATGATCTAGTTTTTTAGGATGCAGCTAAGTTTGAAAATCCTCTTGGTTCTGCCAGATGAAACGGCCAGAATTATTCGGTGGACTTCGAACGGTGTTTAAATTACCGATGAGTAATCGGGGATTTGGGTTATTTTCAAGTTGACCATCACTCACATTTGATCGCAGCGTTTAAATTGTTGTAATTCAAAATCCAGACCCTCCGTCAGCTAGCTACACCGTGAGCTTCTTAGCTTACTCACTTCATGAAGTTAAGTCTTCTTTGGACGGCATTTGCAAAGCTGAAAGGCTAGATTTTTTGGATCAGCGTAATGCCATCTACAGCCTCGACGGATGCTTTCTGAAGGAAACGTTGATCGACGTTGTTGTTGAGAACATCTCACTTACACCAAGAGTAGGCAGGTAACCCGTTTAATCAGGGAAAAATTTATATAATACAAACTACTTCAATCAATTCATGAGGGAAAGTCTTTTTTTGCAAACGATTTGGTTTCCCTCTGTCCTTTCAAAATGTGCTGCGAATATGATGGTGGTTGAAGACGTACACCTCACCGACAGTTGCTGCTCTGATTTGCAGGATAAACTCGTAACGTCAGTCAGTTGATCAGGGTTGTGATCCTATCCCATGTCTTCCTCTTCGTTTACTTCAACAACTGCTCACAGTGGCGTTGTGTCCGAGGTAGAGTAATCGGACGATTCAACCGAAATACAGTGACATACCTATTTTGAACTTTATCGAGTTTGTTGCTCTGAAGCAATTCGTGATTTCCAAACTGCGGTTTATGACAACTGTTCGGTCTTCTATCTTTCTTCACACTTTTCTCCCGTATAAAGAAGGATTTGCCTCTTCCGCTGCATCTCCCGCTAAACCATTCCATCCATTTACGAAAGCACACGCTTCTTCCATAATTCTCTATTTGAACCATTTTCGGCGATTTCTTAGGGGTATGAACCTTGAACAGAGTGTGCATTTTAGCTAGCAGCTTTTGCTATTCACACTGATTATTTACCCTGCCTGTTTAACTGATTGAGAAATACGATTAAGTTTCTACTGAAAATTTCACCTCTTCGAAGTGTATAAGCTGTTCGTTAACTCGACTATATTAAACCGCACGTAGTACATTACTCTATTACATAGCAGTGCTTTGAATGTGCGCTTTTTATGTCTTGAAGTAAACTTTGATCCATCTGCCAACTTGCTGAAACAAACATATCGTTGCATCAAAGACGTCGTCTTATGGTCAGCTCGTATTCTTAAATTGTACGAACGTCACCTTACAAAGTGAGAAATCTGGGACAGTTAAGTTTTGAACATATAGCAACCAATCGCTCTCTAATATACTTAAACTGTGTTGCCTAGATATAACTCTGGAAAGACTAGCTACTTCCGTTTTCTGTGTTGAGCGTTGTCATTCGGCGTCCGTTCTTGAGATAACGTTCCTAATCGCTAAAACTTCTTTGGTCCTATCCGACTTCCCCAGCTGTCTTCTACATCACCCGTATTTTTCTAACGATCTGATGCTTCAAGAATTTACCCTCCCAAAATTCGATAGCTCACAAGAACAGTTTTCTTTATCTAAATTGTTGTGGAGCTACAGATGACGACATACGTTAGTGGAGGTCGTCTGGACATGGATGACTGACTTATAGTTTTGACAGAGGTCTAGTTTAGTGACCATCAAATTCAGTCTAAAACCTCTGTAACTGAATATTAGTAACGCTACAAAACAAATTCTGTAGGTCTCATCCAACAGCATATCAATAAATTTGACTCGCTACAAGTTGCTGAAGGTTGAGGTGTTATTCCGAATTATTCAGTCGGTAAATATGGCTCGCGGCCTTTCAAAATAGTTGAATAATTGGATTACCCACCCTTCACAGGGAATTGGGGTAAAATTTGTTGCCATTTTCTCCTTGACGGAAGCTGCTTGCCTCCATGTGACCTGTGATGATGATACTTTTGGCCGGGCAGTAACTGTTACTGGATTTAAATTTGTCTTCCACTAACTACAACTTACAAGAGTGTACATCCGACACAACAGGTGATTGTTGATTGGACTCTTGTAGATTGTTTACAGAAACTCGTGACTGAATGTGTATATCTAAGTTTTAAACACATTCACATGTACCAATAACCATTCATTTACCAAATCGATAATGGGGGCAAGTACGGATAGGCACTCTTCAGATACTGTCGTTCACCCTACCATCTTGGAAGGGAGATCATTTGCCGAACGCGACAAATTTTGACGTCAAACATCCGATTACTTTAACGTAGTAGATAATGCTGTTACAAAAATCCTTTGGCTATCTCTATGTTGTTAGAACTCCAAGATACTGTTCTGTCACGATGAGACTGGACCTTGACGTGGTGTGACAGCTTGCGCATCTCGATGACCTTTTGGGCTAAACTGGACAGAGTTACTCATACCAGGCAGGCCAACAGGTAGAGGTCTGACAAACCACAGTCTCCTGGTCCTCCAGGTTGGGGGTTGGAAGATGGTTGGCATCTCTTCCTGAAAAACGTACCATTTCTGGTACACCGCCACCCACCCGCTGCCTTGCGGTACAGGCTTTTGAGCCAAAGGCTTTGGTTGAGAACCCTAATCGTTCTCCTGTCTAGGTCTGGGCGTCCTGGCAGTATCTCAGCCCACACACAACCATGACTACTCACAACAAAGATACCGTTAGTTCTCACAGTGTATAACAAATACGTTGGTTAATGGAAGTAATCAAGCAATTACCTGCGTGTCCAGACCTTGAGTGAAAAGCATAGCAAAGAACAGCGCGCTCCAAATAGCAGATCCTGGTAAACGATTCAAAGCTTCCGGATAGGTAACAAATGCAAGACCATGTCCTTGCCTGACAAAAGTCTGTACGCTGTTAACTCCGGACATGTACATCAAATTACCAATCACGGAGAATAAAGCAAAACCGCCGTAGATACTGGACAGTGAGAAAATGATCGGCAACACAATACTGTCTCTGTGAACAGAAGAAACGTTGCGAAAAATGTTAATGCATACATGTAACCCTAATAGAGCAGAAAAGAAACATATGGTATCATCAACGGAATATGTATAGAAATACTGTACTGCCTATTTCACATCCAGGGGTAGCGTTGGTGCAAACATGATAGTGACTCTACAAGTTTGTTCTGGTAGGCACATACGTAGAACAAACTGTTTGATTCAGCAATTCACAGAACTGAAACTGTCTAGTGAATAAAGGATGAATGTATAAAATATTGTGGTGTTTGGAATCCACAGGACAATTTAATTATCCTTGTTCATAAACTGGAGCGTGCAAGAATACACGGTCATCATCATCATCATCATAGACAGCAATACATCAGTGGTTCACACTAATGCTTAACTGCCACACAACCATGAAGAAACAGCAAACCCTATATAGAAAGAGAGAAGGAAAAAGAAGGGGACGGGAAGGGACCTAACTACTGAAAATGACTACGTCCCTATTCAAACATTCAGCATCAAGGTGCCTACACCTTGCAAACAACACAACCGAGCTGCAAGTAGACTGTATAGTTTGCTCTCTATCTGAATCTGAGCTATCGTGCTTTGAAAAGCGCCAGGTGGTGTATGGTTTTGAGCCGCGTACGCTGGAAACCAGACTGCTCGAAGTAAGACGTGATAGTAGTAATCATTCTGGAATAATTGGTTGTTACAGTAGCATTCGGAAATACGGACAGGGGTCGCGATACGTGGTCCCTCAGAATTCCATCATACCTTTCAACGACAACACTTACATTCAGACTCAAAATGTCACTTTTTCCGTTTGTTCGTATCATTTTCCTATTGTATTGGGAAGCCCCCACCTTCTTGGAAAACGGACGTGCAAAGCGTGTGACAGGTGATCGCACGCTCATTTACCAACCTTTAAATCTTCCGTTTTATGCATCTATTTTAGTGCTGTGATTCGTTTACAAAACTTAGTTGATTCCATTGTTCAACACGCTATAGGTAAGGTTACATATCCCAATATTTGGCGGAAAGACAACTGGAATATGACAGTTGTTTACTCCAGCATGAATTCAAAGTAGTCGTGTGAATGTCTATAACTGACACAGAATACGTAGGATAAATCAGCTCGGAAAAACACTGCGGTATTTTCTGTTCTATTTAAAGCCACAGGTAAAATTTCTGGCCTTGTGCCTTCCACTTTAACTCATGCGCTTCAATCCTAAGATTTATCCTCATTTTTATGCCCCAACTTATTTAGTTCAAACTCTCTACAACAACTCTCAACATTCCGCCCAACTTTGAAACATCATATATTCTCTTTATAAATTACTAGTCAGTCCACTAAGAAATTAGCATACATAAGTCGAACGAACTCATGGAACATTTTGTGAACAAATGAACGTCAATTGTAAGTACCCGTTGAAGCTATACCTTCACATCTTGACCCTAATAAGTCCCAGTGGTATTGTTTGGTCTTAAGGGCAGCTGAAACTCAGGACATTTGAACGGAATCGGGTAGTGGTGTGATTAGAAACTTCTTGAAGAGTTCTACAAAAGAATTAAGGTTTATATGTAGGAACATTGACCTAAAAGATGCATAGCTGACCACAACTAGGGCCGTTTTACCTGAGTCCACCTGCTAGAATTGATCAGAGCATGTTTACCAATGTTCACCTGAATCTGGGTCTGGGAAAGAAAGTTTACCAAACAGGTGGATGAATAAACACACTGTACGTCAAAGTGCGTTTCTAACTGGCACCACGGCTCGCCGAACTATGTCGACAATGCTCAAAAATAACGGTTCATTCATTTCGTCATACGCAGATTATGGAATGATAGCTATTCTTGAGTCGATGACTCGAAAAAAGAACAGCAAAACTCATAGTTCAGCATAGCCAACCGGGTTTGTGATGCGTGGCATGATCAACACGGAAAGAACCGCAGTACAACCAGACCGAACACGACGGCAACACGGTTTCCATTTATGCCCCTGAACCCTTGCCTGGAAACCGCTTTCTGACTCATCTACAGGCGAGCTGTTTGGGTTGAGATCACTAGACACACGTGTTGTGTTGGTGCCATACCGTGACCGGAGGCTTCAAAGTCAACACAAGACATCAAGCCGATAAACAACCCTGATTCCGCCCACCAATTATTTTAGTTGGATATATCAGATGTCATAGTCAGATATCAGTTTTAAAATTCTCAGTCGGTATCTTGGCATATCTTGAAACGTCGGATCATTAGGCTTTCTCACATCATATCAACAACACATATTTCACTCGGACCGACACTCAACGAAATTCAATTCATCAGCAAACACAACGTCCAGGGTGACGGTGAAGCATGATGAGGCATCTCAACTAATCGAAATTATATGACTCGTGATCCAGACGATTAGGACTCGCTGTGTAACCCCGACATTGGTGAGCACGTCCTCGACCAACAAATTTGCTCTGTTTCTCTCAGTTGACGCTCCGTTGTCAGCGTGTTTTGTTTGTGTCCGGTTGGACACTGACCATCCTCATCACCGTTCCTTAGGTGAGCTTCGAGTGTGGTGCAGAGGAATCTGAAATATGTACTACTGTTTATAGACGCGTCACTTTGAGAGTCAGTTTAATTGGATTTCGTCAGGTGTGTACAACGAGTAATGCGTTAGAAGCAATCAACCATGTAGAATGTAATATACGGAAGGAATTCATAAGTCAGGCTCTAACGTTGACGATTTCAACCAAATTTGTGCTGAATGGGTGTGTGAATAAGTTTTTTGGATTACTCAGTATCTTTAGTCGAACTGACTAAGAATGTGCTATGTTGCCGATCGACAGGTGAACGAGTATATTCTTCTTCAAAGGCTTTTAAACTTTGCCGACTAACAGAGCATTTTACCGTAACGTTTTGGATCACGCTGTTTGCCATAGGAGGGGCATTCTACATATCTTGAAACACTTTTGAATAGTGTTCAATGAGGGTTTATGAAAAACGACTTGGAGTGCGTGTTATATATATTTTTGATGATACATCTCCGCACAAACGAAGTTGAGAGACCTTCGTTGCAGAGAGACAGTATGTAATACTTTCTGACCCACAGCTCTTTTCCTAGCCAGTCGGAATAGCAAATATCAACCTCAAGCAAGCAACTTTACGAGGTGATCTTGACACAAGTGTAAATCACTGTATTATCAAATTATCCATGCTTCTATAAAGATTCCAGTGACCAAACTGTCAGACGTTGTCGCCAACACCAACTACAATCACACAAAGTGGGATTTACTTTTGGGGAGAAAATGTTGCTCAAGTGATAAACAGATTGAGAATAATACAACGTTAGGAGCGAGTTGTATTATATTCTACGTTTCAACGACCTCCAGTGGTCTTCCTCACAACACTTCCATACTGCATCGGCCGTCTCGTAGTATAAACCGGGTCGCCCTATCTGCTGCATACAGCAGGGTGGATAGGCGAAAACATGCTACTGCTGACCCCTCCCCCACTGTCCTATCAAGTTTAGCTCTCAGGCCCCTCCCGATCCCCAATTCTGATAACTTCTCTGCAGGTCCCACAGC
>QNGE01000863.1:28493-47034 GCA_008508345.1 Paragonimus westermani
GGACGTAGTCATTTTCAGTAGTTAGGTCCCTTCCCGTCCCCTTCTTTTTCCTTCTCTCTTTCTATATAGGGTTTGCTGTTTCTTCATGGTTGTGTGGCAGTTAAGCATTAGTGTGAACCACTGATGTATTGCTGTCTATGATAATGATGATGAGTTAGACAAGCAGTTGTGAAGCAGTTGGAACTTCCTCGATTCCTGCATCGGGTAGAACACGGGGAGCTTGTTATCCGTCCAGCTCACAGACCGTAATAACAGAATCTATCTTACTGTCATCCACACAAGTGGGTTTGACTGGAAATGCAGTGAAATTGCAACTCATACCACAGTCTCTCCGGCTTTCTTTTCCAAATACTTCAAGGATAGCTTTGGTATCGAACAAGTTCAATACCAGCTGTTAGTTCGGTTACAACAATTCGGCGGTAAATGACTTGAACGAATGGCTGAACCGCAAACCCATATAACTAAAACACAGAGTGAAGAGCCAAAAATTTGCGCGTGATGTTTGAAAAGGAGGATGTAGTACTTAAGGAAAGGGAAAATACTGTGGCTTTTGTTGTCACTGAAGGCTTTCTTTGCTGGATGTCAATTTTGTAGATGAAGGCAGTCAAGATGAATACGAAGGCAATCTTAGGCTTTCATACCGTTTGTCGTACCCCTCCAGTTGGCCATGGACGAGCATAAATAGTTTGACTGCTGAACTCACTGTTGCCTTCACGTTGGAGTTTAAAAGTCTGTCAAATCACTTATTTTCTCTTTTGATGGACACAAGACCCTTGAAAACTTCAATATGTATTGAATCTGGTGAACCACAATAACATGCCCAGACGCTCTAATTTCTAAATTCTTTATACAAGGCTTGTAGCACCCACCATTTTAGGCCACACCGAAAGTTCACAAAAGCTTTAACGACATCGGTTTGCGACATGATTCGTTGGCACTTCGTTACAGAAAGGGCTTAAAACTTGGCACTCTGGTCACTTTGACTCTATCCATAAACATGCCTTAGAAGATGAATTATCTGTAAGTTCAACGTCTTCAGGCGTGTTCATATCTCGTTGTGTGAATGGTACGACACAACGGAGAAACTGTCGTACAACAGCCAGAAGAGGGCATCAGAATTTAAAATTCTCGTCGTTGAGGCGATTGCTGTGCTGGAACCACAACAAGTAGACTTAAAGTAGCAGTTAAGAAATCTTACACAGCAGCTCACTTACGTGTTCTGTTTACTTCCACGTCAGTTCTCATCAGCAGATGGAAGATATTTTGTCCGTACATGTTACCTCTTATATGCTCACCGTTTCGTTTATTCTTTTTAAGCAAGTTACTTTGGACGCACAATGCGACAGTTAACTGAACTGGTCCGGGAACATCACCCGTTGTAACCGGCTTAAGGGTCGATGGAAGGTGGACAACTGTGGTCGCCTTGCTCTTAGTAGAGTCAAGTCGTTCGCCCCATCCAGTATAACTATTTAAGCCCTTATTGAGTCGATGGGGGTGCAATGTAAGCACGCTGAAAGCCTCTTATTAAAAGTCGCGAAAGTCATCGTAACTAGTCTACACTCCCCCTCATTTCACGTTCAAGAGTATTCTGGTCAGAACACGGAATCTCCCGTGGCCACACACTCCCACCCAGAATGAGGCAACCACGTGCACTTGCTGAGTGCATCACATTCTTCTGCAATCAACCTGATTGATGTTGTGTACCTGGGTTCCGGGAGTTGGGTCAAGCTGACGTTAACGTTTATTGTTCCTTACTTCATTTGTGTACTATTCACCATCTCAAGTGAACCCATATACTTAACTTGATGGTGAAGTGCTAAAAACAGGCTTGTCTGTTACGCGCTGCTTGTCCTGATTTAACTGGGCTTATTCACTGGACTCAAGCCAGTTAGAGTTTGGTTATTGTTAAATTGTTTTGTGTTCATCGGTTCGCTGTGCCGTGGTTGTTGACGGCGATGTCCGAGAACATGTTCTGCCTCAGTTTAAGGCTTATCTTACTCCGAAGCCCTAACGAACCGTCCTTGTTTCTGATTAGTCTCTTTTGTGTAAGTCATACCAACGTCCCGTACGTACACTGACTAAGAGTGACCAACACGAGGCGCCCTAGTATGCGGTTATGGTTAATTGAGGGTGGAAGACGATGACCAGTATTTGGATTGAATAGCGAGTTTCGAGCACTGGCGGTAAATGAGTGAACAGTCGTGACAAACGGAGGTTAAACCTGTATTAATAGTGGATTCTTTTGCATTTATTTAATCTATTAGGTGATCGTCTACATTTGGTTGACAACCAATGGAAAAGCAATGCACCATTATATGTGGCCACTTAAGATGTGAATCTCCTTGTGGATGGTAAACCGGCTATTCTGTTTTAGCTGTAGCAACACAAGTGGCAATTCGATTCAGTTAGATATTTTGACAGCTGGCAAACCCGTAACGGGCTTGGTGTAACCAACACGAGCTTAACCCTTAATGCACTTCACCATCATGCATAGGTTGTCGGCTTATGTTTTGTGTATTGGCAAGCTTATCTGTGTTGTTGTCTGGCCGGACTGAGTATATAAACTCGATTCATCTAGCGACTACGTAGTGAAAATTTGTGAGACCAACAGAGATCGGCACGTCTCACTCGACATATGGCTTGTGATAGCTTAGCACATCTTGTTTACTCAATATTTTTTTGTAAAATTTAACCCATTGTCAGCTTCCTTCCACTCATCTTGGTAAATCTTTGCTGTTTAGCCACACTTGTCTAGTTCTCTCGACGACTGTTTTGAACGGTGACCGCAGATAACACTATCCCGCTGTATCTCAGTACACTTGAGCACACTGGCTTTCGAAGCCAACTGGGCTGGAAAGAACTATCAACCGTAGGTGCGGTTTCTCGCAGGTGGCTGAGTTGGGTGCCTTGAGCATACATTATTCGTCCTACCATATCGCCCGACCGGATTGGATTCGTTGACTTATCTTGTGGAATGCCTTAGTGTAATTATACCGTGGATCATAACAAACGTGTAGATCCGGTAAAAAACGATGTTTATCCCGTTGCTTACCGCATTATCGGATGGTCGTATTTATTGTAAGAAGCCACAGCGATTATACCGCCCCATGATGGTCCGAGGGAGAAAAATATTTGTAAAGCGGCCTGCGACCATATCTGTAGTGAAGAAAGCAATATCGTCATGACAAAGAAAGGAGAGCAATTTTTCTTCCGGTTTAATTAAACTACTAGTGCATCAACCAACACGCCCTAGTGCTTCGAAACCCAGAAAACCCTTACAGAAAATGCTTAATGTGACTGTTGAAAATAGGGGCTGTTTGGTAGTACGAGTTGATGGTTCGTGAACAACTGGACACCCTAGATGCGAACCATTACCTGTATCGCATTAGAAGCACTGATTACATGAACCACATCACAATCCATCAGCTTGTATTAAGGAAGCCATTTTTTTCAATTCACACATTTAATGTTGGTTGTTCTACTCACACCACACTAGAAGAGTGCCTGTTGCAACCAAAGACAGCCGAAGGAAATACCAATCTATGCAAACTTTGATTCCGCGGCTGGATAAGTTACGTGGCTTAGAATGACAAGGCCATCCACATCGCCATCGCAAAACGTTCACAAGCGGTATTGCTGGAAATCAGTCATAAATTCAGTAATAACGTTAAGGAATGTCGCAAAGTAACATGTTAATTTCACACTCCAAGTATACTAACCGACCTGTTAGTATCGAAGGCAGTGACGACCACGGATAGCCAACAAGCGAGTATTGCATAAGTGGTCTTTTTAGGAGGCACACTCATGCACGTAAAGAGCTCTTGGAAATTCCGCTGTAAAATAGTGTGGCATGCACGCTACATTTGCTCCAATGAATACTCTTTCGTTGATTTTGAATTGTTTCGTAGAAAATGCACCATAACAGTTGAAGTTGAATGTCGGGTCGAACAGACGCAACCTCAGGCAACTATACAAGGCCAGAAATGTTCATCAATAACCATGTGGTTTTGTTCGACGGTTTATCCATTATAAGAGCATTTGGATAGCTGAGTGTTTACGTTCCAAAAGGTTGTTTATTAGCAGTCACTCGCATTTTAAAGCATTGCTAAGATCTCAGTTGAGGACCACAAAGGTGTTAACCTTCTTTCTGTTGCACTAAAAATGCTCGCAGGTCTCCAGTTCAAGTTATACCAAGCAGTACGTTCACAACTTCGTGTACAACTGCATGCTGGTAGATTTTATGGAAGGAACGTTCGGAGATACCAAGGAAATCAGTATGAGGCTTCTATCACTGAGTAACATGAGTACTGAACAACGGAACGAGATGGCTTTCCTTAGTTTATGCTTTGAGAACACGTGGGCCGTGTTGAATATGTGGAACGATAGACCTCGCTTGTAGGTTATACACTTTGAACTATCGAAACTTATGACGATTTCATATGACTGAGCTGGCAGTAACCTCATTTAATTACTGTGGGGTCTATCGATTGTGCATCCATAAATTCGGCGTCTCAACTCATGAATAGGAACTGCTTACTGCTACTAGTACCATGTCTTCCCCTTATTGCTTGCGTGTGAGGCTTCGACTCATTTACGATTTCTAGGGCTACCCGAAGTCCCTAATTCCGAGTATCACAGTCGTCCACTCAATTTCTTTGTCCACCCCTATCTTTGAAAGCACTCGTACGTAAATTAAGAAACCTGACTCTGTTCTGTTTTCAGTGCACAGGAACTGGCCTTTAGCTATAGGTGGTGCATTACTTGCTGTTGGTTCAAATAGTTGGTTATGTCGATGTCACAAATAAACTGACATAAGAAGTGGTCAAGGGCTGCTGAATCGTTGGACACTAGGCTCGTTATGTATGTATATATACACCGTATTACAAACCATCACACGATGCGGTAGCTATGACGTTAGTATGGTCGCTTTGGTCTGCTCGGGGTAGTAGGTTGTGTCTGTCCACTTCGCTGGTTAGAAAGACTCGTGAATATGGCACCGTCGCAGGCAATACCTAACTTCGATCATTAGGATTGTTAGATCTCGCTTCGCCTTTCAAGGGTCTTTCTTGTTTTTTTCTCTCGAATTCTCTCTCCAGCTCTAATGTGTATATAGACATATCATTGTACAATCGTAATCACAGCACCCGCGAGAGCGGATCAGAGCGGAAAACGGTGGCGCTTTTTTACATGATATCAACAACACATATTTCACTCTGACCGACACTCAACGAAATTCAATTCATCAGCAAACACAACGTCCAGGGTGACGGTGAAGCATGATGAGGCATCTCAACTAATCGAAATTATATGACTCGTGATCCAGACGATTAGGACTCGCTGTGTAACCCCGACATTGGTGAGCACGTCCTCGACCAACAAATTTGCTCTGTTTCTCTCAGTTGACGCTCCGTTGTCAGCGTGTTTTGTTTGTGTCCGGTTGGACACTGACCATCCTCATCACCGTTCCTTAGGTGAGCTTTGAATGTGGTGCAGAGGGATCTGAAATATGTACTACTGTTTATAGACGCGTCAGTTTGGGAGTCAGTTTAATTGGATTTCGTCAGGTGCGTACAACGAGTAATGCGTTAGAAACAATCAGTCGACTTCCTTATCAAAGATGTCGAATATAAATTACTGGGGACCTATGATTTAACATGCAGAAAGATAAACAGCAGATGGTAATCACATCTGAGATAAACATGTTGAGTCCGCGCATGAACAGGGATCCTGATTTTCTCATTTTACGTGTAGCCGAGATAGTTCTTCAATTTCTGTGAATCGTGCGCCATCTGCTGTCAGTTTTATGATTTTATTTTAAGGTTTTGGCCTGCGTTCTGATCGTCGTTGTTTGCTTTATTAGTGTTTGTATGAAAGTGTACGTTAAACAATGTTAAATTTATGTTACTGATGAGTAGTCGGGGATTTGGTTTATTTTCAAGTTGAAAATCACTCACCTTTGATCGCAGCGTTCGCATTCAGATAGACTTTCCAGCCAGCCTCTTTCGAAAAAGAGCACCAGACTCGAGTTTCGCTCTCATTAGAGCTCGTCAGTAGTGCCACGGCCGGGATTTGAACTCCGGCCATTCCAATCATTAGGCAACCGTGTTGACCACTGCGCCATTGACCTCACATTAGGCACGATCGAATTATCAAATGTGAACGCTCAACCACTCCCGCTTGTGAGCAATGATCAGGTTGCCTGATCGTCTCGAGAGGAGACATAGTAACTGTCCTATTAACTCCACTCGAAGGCTGCGATCAAATGTGAGTGATGGTCAACTGGAAAATTAAATTTAAGTGTTTGTTGACCGTTTGGGAAAAGTCTATTCGACAAGTACTACTTTCTTATTTGATAAGGAGCCTGTGCTCAAAGTAACAGAAGAATCCTGCTGTTTTGACTACCGCAGAAGTTGAATACTTGCGTTTTATTGTTTTTTCCCATTCCAGACGAAACTGCGTTTAAAACCAACGAACAGATGAAGTTTACACTGCTCTAACACGTTACTGTCTTTGCTATCAAGGTAGTTAGTCCATCATGTTACCGGGCTGTTAGAGTTCTCAACAGCTGATTCACCAAGCAGTATTGCTGAATTATACTTAAAGCAAACGGTGGCGTTGCATTTCAGCAGAACACAACCTTCGTTTGTCTTACCTATTACATGCTCTGATGTATGCACAATTTTACGACATTTCGACATAGAGGAATACTGTTTGTTGTGTGTCATTCATTAAACTGTTATTGTATTATGTGCGGTAATGTCTGGACTGAAGGATCTGTAACTTATGAAATACACTGTGTGTTGCCTGGGACATGAGCGGAAAGCTTAAATGTGTTAGTGTAAGAGTTGATAATTCCGCAAGAAACCCGAAATGGGGTACAGTGATTGATTTGAAACTAGGGTGGAACACTCCCTTTATAAAGAATAGCATTTGGGGGGAATTTCTGTGCAAACGCGTATTACGTTAATTTGTGGTTGTATAGTCTCAATCGATAATGCGGTTGATGCTGTTTAGGTGAGTGAAATTTCGTCACTTCAGAGTGCATTCTGCTCCGTAGTATATCAAAACTAGCCAACTTGGTTGCTTACTTGAAAACTGGCAAGCTTGGACCAGGCCGGTACGAGAAAAAATTTGATTCCCATCCAGGCACCTGGTAACGTCACCCCTCGGATTAAAATAATCGTTAAAAACAAACAGGGGATGATGGCAGTCACATAAGCGGCCTAAATAGGGAAAGTCAGTGGGAGATGGATTTGGGGTTAGAATTAAAACACATTGGTAACGCCTATGGAATAAGTGAAGTGGAACCAAATTTTCTCACCAAAGAAGGAGTTTTTGGACATCGTAATTACTGATAAGATAATTACTAACTGTTGTGGTGTTGTACCATTCAATAAGCAGATACAAGTTGGGGGGAGAACATATATCAAAGTTCCAAAGAAATACGACTCTGTATAGAGTATTTCTATTTATCCTAGAGACACCTCTTCAGCCTGACAGTTCGTTTGAGCTGCCAGCACTCAAATTACTGCAAATTCTCTATGATCTCTTACTCTTCCGTGTCTTAAAAATCCAGCATCACATTCCACTTAATGTCATGAACACAATTATTTACAGCACGTACCCTTTACCTGTTTCCATCTAGTGCACATCAATTAACTGGTTACTAGATTATTAAGTGAATGACCAGGCTTCACAGTTCACGAAGACTACTATGTGAAGAAATGAATCAATAAGAGGTCAAGTAAGTGATTAGTAAAATTAGCCAGACTAAACAAATTAGTTGGTTATTTCCGCTATTGATTGAGTTATTTAGTAGTGCATATTATGACTTGTTCACAGTATTATGACTTGTTCACAGTGTAAGAGGTGCATCCGAGTAAAACTGGATACAAGAATTTTGCAACAGAGAAAAAAAGCACTTTGAAATTAAAGTATAGATATAAAGCCATAATGCTGAGTTAGTGGCAGGTAGGATTTACCTGTTGTGGACTAAAGTGTTCGCTATTTAGATATTCCAATAATACATCGTTTGTTCCAGGTAAACAAGCCGAACTGATCACTAAAGAAGGGGAGTGTGTGTCCAACGCTGATGTTCAAACTCCTACTCTCACAGGACGGTGCCATGGTTCATATCACGAGGGCTTGGCTTGTTATTTGAAAAATCAACTTTATGGACTGACAAGCTTGCAACCCTGTCCGGTAAAAAGGAATGCCAGGTGGTCAGGGTGGTGGATGAATTGGTCGCTGCGTACAAGTGAGATCGCATGAGTCTGAGCCCCAACGTGCCACGGTAACTTGTCGGAAGGGTAACGTAGTGAAATGGTCAATGTATATATCGGTTATCGTCTGCGATATTAGGGCACATAGGGTGGCCGTATAATTATGGCAGCAGTTTCCCATTTCATCATGGTGTACATTTACTGCGAAGGCTATTCGGGCTGAGGTCAGCCTAAAAATTACCAATACGATCTGTTCCAGCAAACCTAGGATCTGGGTAATCAAGCCGGTCGAGTGAATGATCATATTTCCTAGTCATGCATGTTTTTTTCAAAGGCTATCGAAATATTTGGCGTTAGCAGTCACCGCCAGAAACGCGTTTTTCTGCCGAATGCATGAGCTGATTAGTCATCTCTCTATGTTGATAAGTGTTCACTCAAGTATCAAAAAATCGAAGCCGCTGTTAGCCCATTCAGCTTAGATTATTACAGCACAGTATATCTAGTCGGGAATATACCTTTTTAGCTACCTTGGTCGAGAGGAAGGTGAAGTGCTATCAACACAGCATCAAGTTTTATCATACTTTCCTCTGATGAACGTGAATAGAACAATCATAAGACGCAAATCATGCGATGTCATCCAGAGTAACAGTTGGGAAGCTTCTGTCTGGTGCAGTATGAGAGAAGTCTAGTCCGGACGTTCCTCCACAGAGCACGCAAGATTTGCACAAAGGATAACCTACAACTCGAATAAAGTTTACTGGCGGACACGCTGCAGGTAAACGGGTACCCTACGCAAATTATTAGAAAGTACAGCGAAACCATTGCTCCAACATTAGAAGTAACGACAGTACCTGAGAGGACAGTGTATTTAAAAATCCCGTTTATATGGGACAGCTGGTCGACAATGACAAGGAAACGTTCAACAGTAACTATATTCAAGACGTATCACGTTGCAAACTTGTGTATATTACAGAGAATGGAAACTCTACCAGTCCCCCAGTTACAAACAAACAGTTCACGTCTGTGACATCCTACTGTTTGTACAAATATTCTTGTGACTACAATATGAGCTACATAGGGAGAACAAACTGACAACTAGCTGCTCCTATCAAGAAGCATGTTCCCAAGTGACCAGAAATTCGGTTAGAAACGCAGGACACCTGTACAGATGACGATGGACAGCACCAAACATCATCAGCTGTGAGACATAATCCAAACAGGGCACAGAGTCCAAGTTTGTGGCGTAAGCTCGGTGCTTCTTCGAAGTAGCCAGAAGCGCATACTCCATTTGGATGAGGATTTGGCTATCACATTCCACAATTCCCCCGTGTGTGCTCATAAACAAGTCGTTGAAGCTACTCTGATAGTCGGCATTTCCACAATTTTGGTTTTCGGTTTTTGTGTCCGTCTGTTTAATTAATCCCCTAAGCTATGAATTCCGCCCTATGGAGTCTTATCTTGATGTTTCGAAGTAGTTACATGCTCATGTTTAATCAGAACGTACGAAGTGTTACTTTGGAGAGCACAGTAATAATGTTGCGGGAAAAATAATTCTTGTCAACTTAATAAAAAGACGCGAAGAGACGGGATGATCGTACACGTGTAAGGTGTTATGAGAAAACTGACGCTTTGTTGCTGGTAGCACATACTGATGGAAGTTAGCTGGACACTGACGGGCTGGTATGTAGCAGCCTGCTTCCTGCACCTTTAAGTAGCTTAGTGAAACACTGAATTACAGCAATACTAATTCTGTATTATCAGCCGGTGAAAATGAACACGAAAAGTGTCTCTATTCAAGTGTACTTTAAACACAGAATGTAAATTTTTTTCCTCGTTTCGCATATCTGCCAACAGAACTTGCCTTTCCAAGGCTTCGTACTCCTTGTATTGAGCAAATATAAGTTATGGTCCATGAAGCTATGAGACACAATACCATCTTCCAGTTGATCCCTCCCATCTGATCAATACCTTCAGATATCTCCAATACGTTGAACCTGTTGACGAAAAATGTGGCCACGTTAGAAATGTTTTACGCCCTAAACTTATTCAAACATCGTATTAACTTAATTGAACGGCATAGTTTTCTAAGGTTGTGCTTTCGCTGGAATGCACCTTACGCGGTCTCCGTTAGGTACTGTTTAGAAGTTCTTGTTCGTGTTCACTTCAGGCCGTCTTAACCAAACTCTGATAAGATGTTATGTGACATCGTTCTATTTTGGGGTGTTTTATCTATCTTCATGAAAAAAAACGAATTACGCACATGACATTCTTATTGCCACAACAGTTAGATAACTTGTCGGGTTGTTCACCGACTGCAATATGATTATTTAGGCCAGGTCAGCAAAACAGGCAGAGACTAAGAATATATCAATTGCTTTTGCTGCCATACTGGTTGTCGCAGGCCACCAGACGAGGTGGACGATAAAATGCATGCTATACACTGAACTGACATCATTTTGTTATTGTCCGGGAGTTTATCAAAAGCGACCGGATCATTATGCTACCTCCTTGTGGCTTACCTGTAGTGTCTGTAGGTGCAGTCGTATGAGTATATAGATAGTCTATGCTCATATTTCGCTGTCATGCATTCGTGAAGACACCTCAGTTCAGAAGAAATCGATTACGTGCTTGCGTGTGTGGTTTTCTGTCATCCTAAGACCAAACTCGCTTGTTGGCAGTTTGCAATGAGCGAAATTTACTTATGGACCAAGCCGTGCATTGAGAATTGAATCGGCCAATGTGGTTTTCGTCATTCCTGCTACCACTCTATCAGTTACACAAATTATCAAGATTACTAGACGTGGCCAGCATTCTGCTGCCCCTCAACTCTACCATATAAGGAAAGACAAAACTGGCTACCAGTCGGATGGTGGCCGACATATTTATACGTTCGGATTCGACTTAGTCTGATAATGAAAATAACTTATAGATTGCACTGACTTGTTTTGTCATGCTCTCACAAGGTCACAATTTGGCCTCATCCGTAACTCTAACACACCTTTGTGCGCTTGGCGTGTGAGCACTTTTCCTTCCACCTGGCCACACGCGGTCTACCATCAAATCTACATTGAATCCGTGAACACATTAAGACTTCTATTTTAGCTTTCCGGTAGTTCGGATAAGCAGAAACAATGTGGAAGGCTGACTTAACCGTCCAGTCAATGTCTCAGGTCGATCAACGAACCGCACAAAATTTGGCAGTTCACACCTTCAGACATTAGTTGCAGGTAGGCTTTGCATCACAGCTACTCTCCACTTGTTGCCATCTTCTATCACTCCGTGCTCTGATCTTCAAAGCTTTTGTTTCATTGGTTCAAGTGCGACAGGTCCACGGCTGGTGGGCGTTTGTAGTACATGGTGAGAATTCCGCCTACTCATCGAAGCTTTCTAAACACTGTGAGTTTTAGTCCCTCGATTTTTACCCGATTGAATTGATGTTAACCAACTATGTTCACCAACCTCCTACTGCCATCTTTTGCCTGTCTGAAAACCTACTCAAATATGGACGATCGACTGTAGCTCGAAGGTTGTTTCATAGCAGACAGCACAAAACAAATAAAGTATTGATGAGTAGTCGGGGAATTGGTTTAATTTCAAGTTGACCATCACTCATTTGATCGCAGCCTTCACATTCAGATAAACTTTCCAGCCAGCCTCTTTCGAAAAGAAGCACTGGACCCGAGTTTCGCTCTCATTAGAGCTCGTCAGTAGTGCATATCCTTGCCACGACCGGTTGGAACGTCTATCTGAATGTGAAGGCTGCGATCAAATGTGAGTGATGGTCAATTTGTAAACACATAAAGTAATCCATACTGCTGCGAACCGCTCTTTTCCAGACAATGGTCCGCAAAGAAGTGCTCTTCCACAAGGATCGTTCTAGGTTGCATTCAGCCCATTGGTCCCTCTGCATTTAGGCTCGGCGCAGTGCCGAATAGCAGCCTGCTACGGTTGGCACGTCTGTTGTTCATGATCAACTACTGGCTGTCATTACTACGACAATGCGAGTAGGTCGCCGCTTCATTGGGTGGCTATGAAAAAATATCCTGTGGATTAAAAATCTGCAACCGTAAGATAACGCTTTTCTACCCGCGTGTGGAATGAGCCAGTGGATTTAACACAACTCTAGGACGAGGGATATGGGTGATGCGGAGTCTACCACTCTGCGTTGAAAATGTTTTCATGTATAGAAAAACGCAAGTTTTCACTTAAATTTCTCATTACGCATGATACTCTTTTGTTGCCCACTGTTAGAATGATTGTTTAGTCTGCTCACGTTGAACACGGGTGTGTAAGACATGGTGCATACATGTCCTGGTGAACGGCAGATGGACCTGACCCAATGTTAAACAATGCAACATTTAGATAAAACACTGTGTGATTCACATAATGGCTTGTTCCCTGGAGCGTCCACACCATCGAATGTCAATCACATTCCAGGACGGAGTAATATTTAATTGGTTACCAGTGATATCCTAATCCTCCTCTTTTTCGTCGATATGGTCATCGTTGTCAATGCCATGGCATCGGTGGATGATGCTGAGACTTGAAGATTATACAAAAACATGGAAAATTCGTAAGGGCAAACCTTAGGCCAAATTAGAAGAAAGAGAGGGAGCAGGACACAATGCACAGAATTCTCGTGTCTAAACTCAATCAGTTAGTGTCATCCTACTCAAACCTTTGAAAGACAACGGGATCGTAAATGGAAGTATATGGTTCCCACAAGAGAGCCTGTTTTCAATTTTCGTTGTACGCTTCACTAACTGTAATGATTCGATACTCACAGTGATTAAAAGATGCGAAAAATCGCGCCACTGAATCCCAACGACCATTATTTCTCCTGAGGTCTCCAGCCACCAACAGTATGAATAAGAAGTATCTCAGCACAGGAGACGCGCTGGGCCTATCGTAGCCAACCCACTGGAATCTGTTTTCATTTCTTTATACCGAGTTGTCCTTTGCCCGCTACAACCCTTTCGTCAGTCGACAGTGTACTGCATGTGGGACAGGACTGGTTGGCAATTAGAAATCAGCACAATCACCGTGGTCTTTGTATCTCCAAAAACTGATCAAAGTAGCCTAGCGTGTCCCAATCTGATGAGCCAGCGTTAATGCTGATATCTATGGCCGAATGATGGAAGACGGCTGGATTCCCTTACTCTGAACTCTCTCGGGTCACAGCAGCGCAGTGACGTCACTGTCAAACTTGGATTTCGCACACTTTCCTTACACTTCAGGAGGATGCTCTTCTGTCGTCGGACATGCCAAGTATTGACGAGTCCTCCTCTAGTTTTAGAACTGTGGGCCTCTGTTTCACTATGTAAATTCTGCCTCCGACGATTCAATTTTCCATCACCGTGGACCGGACAGTAACCAGCATAACGTCATTTTCTAACTGTAGATTCGCATCAAACATATATATATATATACTTGCCTGTGCAACAACTGACTAATCCAGTTTGAGTTTATTCAAACTCTACACATTCCCTAGCTGCTACACGTCTCTTGTCATGAGTATGAATCAACCAGCTACTCAGGTTATGGTTGAGGAGCAGACGTCTACCACGTTCATAAGGGGAACTTGAAGGAGCTTCTCCGGTAGATAGTGCTCAGGTGGGCAAATAGATTAAAAAACCCTAATCTCAGCTCATTCTGTGGCCCTCCTGGGAGCTTGCTAGCCCGTAGGCCAATCTATACTATCTGATCGATTTCTGTCCCTGATAGGAGGTTGCAAAATAGTTAGGTAAGATGACTTGCTTCTTGCAATCCCAATGATCATAACTACGTAGTCTAGTGAATAAGCGTCTTGACTGTGATTGGTACATTCATTTGTGCATCACAGGTGCAGTTGCCTACAGAGTGTGGTTCTGATGGTACCCAGCAAGTTCAGACCACAAGTACTTTCCTTGTGTTTATTAAGACTATGTGTTTGCAAAGACCATACTCACAGTTTACAAGGGATGTATAAAAACTGAGTTTCTTACAGCCAGAATTCCTCAGCAGCGCTTCGATGAATTGTCCCGTTCAGTGTAAAGGTCCCATTAGTAATTGAGTTGAACCATGAAGGAGGGACATGCTGAATAGTTTAGAACAGACAATAACATTAATTGCAACTCCGTCTTGAAAACAACTGGCTTTTACCGTCAAGTAAGTACATTATACATTTACGTATGAAGATGTACAGTGTGCCAGTTTTGAACAGAAACTGCTGATGACGTTACTAAACGTAATTGTTACAGAGATGGTAGCTTTAAATAATAATCGATCACCTGGATGACTTTCTTTTATAATGCAGCAGTTTAGATGGTATATGCACATTATGATAGGACCAATCGCAATGCTTTCGTGAACACCAGCAGTATACCAAAAAGGCCAGCTGCGCAGGTGTAGTGAGACTACCAGCTAAGGGTAGTGCGGTATATTCTAGTATATATAAATAGTCCTGGAGTACTTTATGAACATGACAGGGTGAAAACAAGCTATACTCCGGTTACATACAAACTTTCATCTCGCAAGCCATACTCGTAGAACTGATGGGTTAGCGGGTAATAACGCTGTCTCGTAATACGACGGGTAGCTGGTCCGATCTCCCATTCAGACCACTTATAGCTGGTGACTCTAAACAAGAACGGAACCGGTCGTGAACTGTCGGTTTGAGAGTAAACATTAGGAACCGTCATAAATTGGATGTCTCTCACATCGTACAGGTTGTTTTGTAAGTTTCCAATTGTTTTTACTTCTAAACAGGTCAAAAAGAACAAGACGACCTGAATTACATCGATCCCGCTTGCGTGAGTTACATATATACACCATCAATTCAAGTAGAATGATGGGCATCTGCTTGTGTAGACAACAGCTTCAGCTAGGCAAGATTGAAAGTGATGTTAACAAAATCACCCTTTCAATGGTTTCTCACTGATCTGCTAGTGACCTCTACCACTCACGTTCTCTGTGTCCGTCACGCCGATTGCTTACCAGTATGATATTTAGTAACGAAGCATCTGGTTGGGATCTTGTTTTGATTACTTCTGTGTGATGATTTGGGACAAGGATGTTAACCGTCACATAAGATTTTTAGCATAAGAGATGAGTCTCCTTGAGAGCTTTTACATTATATATCGACGGTCTGAGATATCAGCTCATCTATATTATTATTATTATTATTATTAATATCGTTACTAACCACTATCGATAGTTGGTTACAGTTGTGATGACTTACTCGCAACTGTTCATAGATAAAACAGTTCGGAGTGTTCCAAGTATTGTTGCAATGAGACCACGGTAAGTTCCATTGGAATGACATACAGAAATAGTAGATAATCCAAGCCATCATCACATTATAGTAAATGCACTCGATGAAAGACACGGCCAACATACACCAACCAATACCTGATATGAAGAGAAAATGGGAAAACGAATGAACGATAGTGGAACGTGTTATGTAACAAAAATAGTTGGGAACAAAATTCTGTAAGAGAAAAAGAGAGTAGCCTTAATTCAACCGAATCGAAACAAAGTTATCACCTCAGTAATGTTTACGTATCACAGGGTCTGCCTGATGTATTGATAGGGAAATTTGTGTTTCAGACTTACGTACACACGGTTTCAAAAATTGACGGTGCGCAGATTAAACGTTTGAAACGGAATGGTAGACGATTAGCACAGTATTCTGTCGTTTTCATAATGGGAACATTCTTACGCATATGTAAAGAAGGTTATTGAAAAAACTGAATTGAAAACACCAGCAAGCGACCTAGTTTTAAGTAAGGCATGCTAAGCAAACAAGATTGACAACTTATTAATACCGTAAAGCAACCACACAAATAAGGACTTCTCAGGTGAATGTTTGTTGCAAGAAGCTAAGATCGGCCACCATTCGTAAGGATGCGCGTAATACATACGTTAACTCATAAAGCTGAGCGTGGCCTTCAAACTGCCCTGCCATAGTAGAACGTATATTGATGAATGCTTTAATAGAGTTTAAAAAGGAAGCAAATATGGGTCTTGATGTTGGTGTGGACAAAAAAGAGCAGGCAAACACTTAAACCAAAAAGATTTGACGCAGCTCCCTGTCAGGAGCTACAATTCTAGGTGGAAAAATGACGGAATTGTCAGTTAGCTAAGCTGTTCCTGTTGTCTGGCTTCCGACGACTTAATAACATGAGGTTAATGCTGACAGTAGAGCCTCATGTGGCAGCCAACTAATGGTGCGAACTTGTCGCTGTGATATGAGGGCTAACCAAATAATTTGACAAACAGCAGTACATACGTTTAGATCAAACGAAGATGGTGCCACGTGCTGTCGAGGTCGACGGTGAAAGGACTAAAGGGACCAAGTTGTAAACTGTTTTATTTTAAGTTTATAGATTCAAAGGTTGTTGTAGGCGGGATGAAGATCTTTGTTTGATCTATAGGTATGAAGAAGAAGTGAATGGAACTGAATGAAAGTCAAATTCAATGAAACTGCCGGCTACAATCATTTCAGTAACGAACACTGGAAGATACTTAACCAATATCCAGTCAGACATTCGTAGTTAATGATCACTGAGAATGGGCTAGTATAACGGTTGGGAAACTTGTAGTGTCGATTGTTTCTTACATACGTGCTGATTCGGTAATATTTTACGACTTCCAACCAATTTAATCGTGATTGCGGAGATTAACAACGCACTCCATTGGGTATGGTGACCTGCCTGTTGCATTACTCAGTTTCACCTGGTGGAGAGACGCCAATGAGTGGTACGGAGTGTGCAGTAAATGTGAGCTAAGAATTAGGTCTCTCACAAAGTGTCTATAATTCACTGAATTCGGTCAGTCTTTTCGGGTAACGGGTTCTCCTGAGTTCCATACTTCCACTAGTGGCTCGTTTGTGAACACTTTGAATAAATAACACACCAGTGAATACGTAATAGAGCAAATGCAGGGAACTCAATCAACAAGTACATTCTGGAAATCGTGCAGGAATACCAGGGTGGATCTGGGTAAAGTATACATACAGCTGCCACTGGCGATGCGTTTAATGGACCACAGATCAATTGCTGTGCAAATGGAAGGTTGCTGCTCAATCGTTTAATCATTTCTCGATGTAATGTTCCCATCCGTGAAGCAGTGTACTGTTAAGTGAATCAAGTTTGAACCGTTGGCATCTGATCATTGTAATCCGATCTAATTCAGATCCATCTGATAAATTCGAAAGATAGAATTTGGGGTTCCTATGCTGTACGAGCAAACATTAAATCAGATTATTCAAGCGAACTGCTCAAAAGAAACTCACAAGATCGATAAAGTAATCCAAAGTTGCTTTATTATTACCGCGACCACAGTCGGATACCCCAGTTTTACTCGCTATACGCCACTTAATTACTCATGAATTGAACAGTAGTTTGTTTGGTTTATATGAAAACCTGAACAGCTTCTTGAATGAGGTCCTAATTTTTGTAGTAATCCAGAAAGAAATATTGTAGGAGTGTCTAATTTTCGACGATATCAAGAATCACCAAATGAATGCAGACTGTGTTCAGATGAAACGTTGCTCAAATTCTGAACCAACTCATCATAACCGAAAGCTCGATGGGCGATCTCAATTTTCCACATAGTTTTGCTGCTCCTCACGGAAAATCCATGAGGCCACTTGGTATGTCGCATAAAATTTCGCATCTGTTCATTTCGATTTGAAACCCGTTTGTTGTAGATAAATTGACAAATGGAATCATACAAACGGAGTTCACATGTCATACGTTTTTCCCGGTACGTCGATGGAAGCTGGGTGAATCTTTTTCGTCCGTCCAATTCGCAAACACATTGAACCATTTCGGTTTGTCTGTCCTAAATGAATTCGGATGAGTTTAACTCTATTTATCCGGTTCTCGCCAGAAGTCATTCTGCAAACGAACCATAGGTCTTAACACCAATTTGGGCTTGTTGAGCGAATGAGATCCTGATATTGTTGAACGGCTTCGGGTTAGGACGACGATTCAAGCAGCGTGACATACGCAATCCATGTAGGTGTTACATTCCTGTGATGTAGGAGAAGTGTAAAGGGGCCTACCATATAAGCTCTCTTACACCTTCGTGTATGGCTAAGCGAATTACAATGGAAATCTGTGCCATATATCCGCATAAAAATACTGATTGTGAACGCCATCCAGAATGGTCACTTCGCTCATCTTTCTTCTGAACCACATCTCAAACTATCAGTGATTACCAATCATGGCTAAAAATCCCCAAAGTACTCATCAGAAAAATGGTGTAGCGAACAAGCTCGTTTTCGGTTATTCATCATCAGGCCAAATACATAACATTTATATGAAACAGAGTTG
>QNGE01000863.1:55120-160291 GCA_008508345.1 Paragonimus westermani
CCGTTCTCATTAAGCAAATCCGTTGACACCCCTCGATTAACCCAAACCACTTCCTCTACCAAAGTAGCCAATGCGAAGCACTCTAATTAAGATTGGTCGTCCCTTACGGTTAGTTGGGCCAATCGCGTTCTTGCCGTCACGTCCAAGAATCTAAGGTGGAAATTCTAATGCACCAAAGTGATTTGCTTTAGCACGTAATGGAAAATCTTGTGCCTAAAATGGAAACAGATATGGAAACTGGTATAGTTACGTTGAGTGCAAATCTTTTAAGTGCACAGATTTGTTCGTACCATTCCTGACCATCGCTTTTTTCATGGGGCACTGTCATCTTACCTTCAAAGCGACTTCAAAACATCACCGTCAGAATTCATAAAAGTGCGGCATCTACAGTGCTAGGGAATATCGTTACTGGGCCTTACGTGAGCATATGTTAGCAGCGGTTCTGAGTTAGACAAATAATCTGAGTCAACACTTTGTAAACGCAAAATAGGATGATAATTTTGGCTAACTTTAATTGACAAACTCACGGACCAATAGGTAATTACCTGTCTCGAACCCCGTGCCTGTCTCAGTGCAATAGAAACTGAAGACCGCAAGCTGTGGATACAGTTACCAGTTCACCGTATTGCTTGCTAAAAGCACTTTTTTTAGATTGCAATGGTTAAAGCGGTTGGTTGAGAAATGTGAGACAGACAGGTGACAATCACCTCGGGTCTTCACGGTGCTTGAGTCACGAAGGGTTCACCTGTTTGATAATTGTCGGACTAATCGCAGCACAGCAAGTTCTTCCTGACTGGCCACAGTGGTGTTATTCCAGCCGATAAACACGTCTATGACATGGTGTCGACAACGAAATGCTACCCGGTAGCCCCGTGATTCAGAGAACATGGACAACTTGAGGTTCTCGCTGCGTAATAACACAATGAATGGAGTGATTGAGTGGGCAGCGGTCATTGTTTCCGGTATAGGCCTCACAATGGAGGAGGTCTGTTTTTTTATCCGCACAATCCGTCACTGTTGTCTTAGCATATTTATTCACATCACAAACAGATGGACTCGATGGGATTGGTGTGTCATGGGACACATCCGATCAACCTCCCTACACAGAATTCAAGTGTTTTAATAAAGCAGACCCTGTTCTGTACAGGTATCTAAGGGTGTACGTTGCCAAACTGTTCAATGCATAAATGGCAAAGCCAGCGTGAGGTGTGTGCGGTGATTCGTGCGCACCAAGAAGAAAATACCCATTCCTTTGAAACTAAAGGTTATATCTAAGAGGGGGTAACTGTAAGAATTAAGCAAGTATCAGCAAGCCAAACATATCACGCAGTATGCGGGAGTACATGAACGCTGATTACCTAATGGTCTGGACAGCGCCTTTCAGGTTGATATTTTTGGTTGCAATGGTTATCTACAATTCGGTATGACTGTTTGAAAAATGAAGTCAGAAATGCTGTGTTACACGACTAGATATCGTTGCATCCGTCTACTGATGAAAGAACCTTACCAATGAGAGGGTAACGAGCAATTCATTTTGAGTGCACGGAACGGGCTTGTTGATTCTACTGGCGACCGCTCCGGCATATCAAAGAAGCGCGGAGTGGTGATTACCTTGGTAACCCTGAATTCTTTGGCCGTGTCCGGTTGATAATGCGTAAGTAACAAGTGTCGTGCAATAGGTGTATTTGTATGGACGGTGGCGTGACTGCGGGTAACACGGCATCGATTGGTTGCGTGATCTGATGTTTCAGTCACCTAAGAATATGCTGCTTACTTGTGGTCTGTGACCCAACAACAAGGCATAGCCATGGGACGCCTTATTTCTGGACCTTCTGAATCATCGGTTTGTGCACTCCATTTCCAATGTCTTTTCCCAACAGAATTACTTCATTTTTCCTTCTCAATGCAGCCATATCAGCAGACAATTGTTCCACTGCCTTCTTCATATCTTCGAATGCGTTTATGTCCGTGTCGTCGTTCGCATCAACCGAGGCCACGGCCCTAACTCCCAATTTGTGCTTCATTTTCGCAAACTCGTCAAGGTTCAACTGACCGGTGACATGGGCAACGCGGACTTGGTCGTGAATCGCTAGTTGGGTGACCTCTGACAAACTGCCAAGCCCAAAACGACCGCCGTGATGCTTGACTCAGTTTTAGCAGTAACCTGTCCAGTAATCCTTACAGGGTAGCGGCAAACACGGAAGGATCCGCCCCTTTTCTGAATCTGGCCGTTTTTAACTGTCACATGACCTCCTGGCTGCCTGTCGAGCTGTCAAACGCAGTTCCCAACATCTCATTCCCAGTCTTTGCCCTACCCTTCGACAATATCCGCTGGGCTGCTAGCTTCTCGCTGTCGGTTCTAACTCCGACCATGTCAACTAAGTCCTAACAGTCCTCCAGGAACGCCCGAATGTCTCCATTTTCTAACGGTTCTGGTCAGGGTATCTTCATCCTCACGTTAATCACGACACTAATTTTTGTGATCGCCAAAGGCGCTTGGCTTAGAAAACTGTTCATTATACGAAACCCATTACAAAGTATTGGGAGAAGTATAACGCTGACTATGAGATCATTTTACATGGCTGGCTTGTATCCATGTTCGATGACCTGCAGTGCATCGTGATTTGCTTCAGGAACACGACACACGTATTGCAACTAAACGTTTCCAATGGTTTTCTTCCTGAGGTTAAGGCCTGTTCTCTAGTTTTCACGCCTATGAGTCGTACTGTACTACTAACAAGAGAAGGCACATGTTATACAACAAGGGGATGTAAGCATGGAACTCCGTGTACTTACGCACAAGCGTGTAATTCTTCCATATCTTCTAACCTAGCCATAATTTTAGATAATCCTGAGTCTGGTCCCTATCGAACTCACTGGGCAACTGAGTGTACAAATACGTATACCTTTTGTTATTCTAGTAAACCCGAAATCGTACGGTCCTATTTGCACTCTGCCTGTTGCAGCTCGCGCTGTTATTTACCACTACTGCCGGACACGGGGCAGTTTTGACAGCTAACAATTCAATTTTTGAAGTTTTCTACACAAGCTATCAATCCGATTGCAATGAAATAAGGTCGAGGAATATTTAGTGTGAACTATCAGGATTAAATGAAGATAACGAAAGTTTCGGGGCCTACTTGTTTGCCAGTAATCTCATCCAATCGCGGAACTCACAGAACTAATTAAATAGTTCAAACTTTCACCTGGTTGTCAGAAGCAGTATATCGGTTTCATGTTGTTCATTGTGGACAGTTTAGGTGTGCATATTGTTACGTCGTTTACTAATTTTTTCATTACTGGGTCGTAGTGCAGTGATTTTGTACTCTGCTGTTTATCCTCACTAACCCTGATCCCTCAGTAACACGCAAGAAGGATAGCTGAATGAAACACGTTCTATTCGGGATCTACCCGCATCAACTTGAGTAAGACAATGAGAAGAAGAAATTCGTGATTTTCTAAGTTTGCAGTGGATTCGGCCATCAGGCATCATACCCCCACCCCCGCTCTACGTGTTCAAAAACAGCTTGTGGTGACGTTGTGGCTACCCTGGTAGTTATCAATCGCTTTGTTTTTTTAGTTACGTATCCGTTAGTTTAATCACTTCACCCATTGTTATCACCCTACTGGACTTTTACTTAATGTATAAAACTAATCACAAGTCCATGTCTAATCAGAATGTACGAAAGGTTACTCCGGAGAACGTCAAATGATTTGTATCTTCCCATTGTCTTATTCAAGCTCAACAAGAGGATGAACTGCCTAGTACTTACAGTACCGTCAACTTGTTCGATGACTGATTGCAACACTCGGATTAATATAAATCCATAGTCGTGTACCTTCGTATGGAATGCTTTAGTCTAGATGGACTCTGAAATCAAGTCGTAGGAAAAGTGCGCGTAGACATCCTCTCGTTTGGCTTACTTCCGTCTTGTATTATTCTCCATGCGAATCACGCTTTGCATAACGCGGGTGAATGTTTCTATCGATCATAAAATTGTTCAATTAGAACACGGCTTGAGCAGCTGACTAATCCAGTGGTGAAAAGGGAGGGATTTAATTCGGCCGGTTTAAAACACACCAGTTATCTCCTACTAAACCACGAGGAACAAAGCGATTAACACTACTCGATTATGTACAGTCGTCCCCCTTTCAGGGTAGACTATCTTCAGCAATTGTAAATAGAGCAAACATAGGTCTTTACTAAGAACTAGGTTAATATTGTGCGTCTGAACAAATTTGGAAGAAAACTCTCTTCTTCTTACAACGTTTCATCTTGATGGGAAAACCAAACTTTGGTGATAACTTTCTTCAACGTTCAAAACAACAATTAAATGTGTGAGGCATAAAACCGGTTGTTCCGCCATTCGGCTGCAGGAGATGTACATCTAATATCTGTCTGTTACTCCCGTCCGTCTTTTCCTGCTGGTACCAAGCTCTCCTTTCCGTCTTGAATTAAAGAATGCTTGTGCATTACATCATTCAGAACATGCTCTCACTTAGTCCACTTGTTTAGATGTAAATCATACAGACTCCTTAATGTTATGAGGCGTGATGTAACATTTGTTCGACGAGAGAAAAGCACGTGGCCTTGTGCCCAGTAAATGAGGAAATGATGACTTAAATTGTCACGCACATATACCAATGTGGTCAGTCCTCAACGGTGTACGTATTCCTTGCTATGGGTTTGTGAATTTCGGTTGTGATTGGATAGCTGTATCCCTCACGCTTTGACTATCTTTACTTTGTAGCATCGTTCAGGTGACTCCACTAACCCCTGAGTCACTGCTACGGAACTGTTTCAGACGGAGCGAGAGCAAACAAAATCAGAAGTACAGTCTTGAAAACCGCCACATCACAGCTGTGTCCTAATCACTTCGTGACGCATATGCCAACAATGGTGAAGTGTGACCTTCGTACCAGTTTAGTAGAAACACATTTTACAAACACCTGTTGTGGAATGAGTAGCTTTTTTAAATGACCTAGAGTAACAGCATAGAATGCGTAACATAACACCGCCGCTGACGAGCTAAGCAAGTGAATTTATGGTTGTAGTTGTGGCGTAAAATATCTGCCCGCAGTTAAGTTCCATCAAACAAAAATTGCATTTTGAAAACCCGCTTAGACCACTACAGTCTGAATATTCTAGACGAGTTTGGCATAATCACAGAATATCTAGTTGAGTTCGACTACTGTGAAATGTGTGTATTCTATTAAGTTTGCCTGAATGTCATTGTCACTGACATGAGCTGGGATGTGTTGGTTCATACGTGTGTGGTGCTAAGAACTGGCCCACATTGTTCGTCTCTTATTGCTCGTCAGAATTCCCCTGTTGATTTGATTATTGCATAAATTTATTTAGTTGTGATGTATTCACAGCATTAAAACGTACTATGTTGACGCTGATGAACACCTTGATGGGAGCTGATTATATCACACTTAACCGGCTAGTGGCTTGCGAGAAACAGGCCAGCAAACAAATTTACACTTATTATAAGTCAGACTATACACTACTCGCAAGTTATCGCGGCTGAAATTTTCCATCAGTGTGGTAAACATTTCGTTGGATACGGCGTATATGGACCACCGAGTGTAGCCCGAGCATTTTCATTACATAAGTAATAAGTTGTATACTAACAGGTTTCCCAAATATTTGGCGAAGGACAATTGCGTTGTCCGCACATTCAGTTCATTAGATACGGACCAACAAACGGACATAACAGTGTTTACACACAGAAATTCCATTTACATCTTTCGTGCAGGCCTATGATTCACATAGCAAAGTGACTCCTGAGCGCCTGTTGTAAACCCTCACTTTGATCGGTAACTGGACATCCTTGTGACGTGGCAGATGACGAGAATATGTGCGTGCACTATATGTTTTCGGCTGATGGGGTGAAATTAACTAGGTAGACGAAACAATAACCGATCTCAAGCTGTCTACCTGCAACAATAAGATTAGTGGCATGGCCAAAGCAATTCCGTAGTAACGTATAATCTGAGAGTGTAAGGTATGTAACATATGGCCAGGCTATACCGTTTTGTGTGTTTGCAAAAGGGTTAAGTAAACTGTCATCCACGCAATCTATATCAGTCAGCTTACAGTCTGGCAGACGCTCTATTCGGAGATCATTTGAAGCTTATTGTTTTTTTTTCAGAATATAACCAATCAAGCAAATGAACAGAAAAAGAAAGTTGGGACCTTCCTGTCGAACGTCACTTGAAATGCAGGAAGCTCAGAGTAACCGCCCATTTAAGCGCTTTCAGACAGCAGGTTGGGTAACCAAATGTAAGTCATCTTTTGGTCTAGGTACTTCACAGCTACTGACTTGTAAGACCAGCGCTGATACAGTGTTCACTTGTTTATCTTGTTTGGCCTATTAAGCCTTATAGTCTTGAACAGACTGTTTGTAACTGCAATTCAGTCAGTGCCAGTCCCTGGTGTATTTTGCCTCATGAATTCTTAGCCAACACTCGCCCTTAAACTCTACAAAATCGACACAACTAAGCTTCCGACGTGTATGCAGTCCTCTGCTGAGAATGATTTCTACGCAGCAAATTGCATAACCAGTGAGGTGTATTCTCAACACCAATTTGAAGCACTTGTTTCAACTTATCATACCTAGACAGGTTGGCTATCAGCGCTGTACTGTTGTCGCTCAACTTCCAACTAGTTATTTTAAGGTTTATGCGCAGATGTTTTCTAGATCATCCGTAAAACAAAGCAGGCAGAGCAAACGGTATTATCTCAATTAAGTTTTTCATTCCAGAATGATTGACAGTCTTGAACGAATTGACATCGCTTTTTCCAATGATGACTTGTGGATTACATATTACAACTGTTTGTGATGTCATGTTTAATTCACAACCTAGGCATCCTGAAGTAAGTGTAACTACAACTGATCACTACTGTTGGTAAGTCGTATCCGAACAGCAAACTTGCAATATAGCTGTCTTTTTCCGAATTAGGACGACCATGTTGCGCGTTCAGCATGCGGAGTATGAAAAGATCAGTACAAATTTGCTTGAATTCCACTGGACTGCAAGCTTTTGAGAGACATGCAAATATAGAAATATGCAGTCTTTATGGTCTTTGTCGACAAAGTTTGACAGATAAATCATACAACCGACATGCACTAGAATCCGGTCGAACAAGCTTTGCTCCACCCTAGAGGTAAATGAGAGTCCCAATCTGGTTTAATCACGGGATATGACATTATCTTCATAAGCTAAGCTGAGAAAGAACCGTTAATTTTGTTTGCACGTATACACCATTGGTAGGTACCAGAAAACGTTAGTCAGACTGACTTGCTCATCCATTTGTCAGAGAGTACGACTAATCAAAACGTTAAAGTCTGTCACTTGTCTTCTGACTAAATGTGACTAGGGAGCGGAGGATATGAGAATGAAAATGTGATCTGGTTAAAAATCCCCAAAGTACTCATCAGAAAAATGGTGTAGCGAACAAGCTCGTTTTCGGTTATTCATCATCAGGCCAAATACATAACATTTATATGAAACAGAGTTGTCATGGCAAAGCGAACAAAACAAATGGCAAGTTCAAGTGAGGTCAGACACGTCATAGGCACACACGGAGACGACGTTTTGATACGACTATGTCACCATTATGACGTAACTGGAACCATGGTGTTTTGATCAGTCGTGGTGTGGATGTTTGGCCATGGCACTTTATCCTTTAACCGTAAACACAGGTCTGGGGTAGAGGTGAAACAAACACGTAGGTTGGCAGCATAGAATGTTCTATTGATAGCAGTATTAAGTATCCTAGTGACTGTTTCGGCGAGTGTATCCCCCTTGAATGGTAATGAAATAAATACTGACTTCTTTTCCGCTAGAGTCATCTTATCTTGTTTCTCGCGACGTTCCATAGTCTTGTCTACAAAACGTTCTGGATAGCCATTTTGTGAGAACAGTGTGCTTGGAAACGTTAATTCAACGGAGACCGTATCCCATGTACATATTCTCATGGCTCTATTGGTCATGCAGTTTATGAGATTTCTCTTCTGTCTTAGAGGAACAAGGCTGTCAAAATGGATATACTGCCCATTCCAGGTCTCTTTCCTATAGATTTTACGTTGAATCGATCCATCAGCACGCCGCTGGATGAGTACTTCCGGAAAGGCTAGTTGATCGTTACGTTCAGCTTCTAGTGTGAATGTTACGTTTGTGTGGACCGAGTTGAAAATTGCTAAGATATCCGTTGGATTAGCATTCTCGCCAACTATACATACGATATCATCCACAAAAACGGTGAAGCGTCAGGAAAGAGAAAAATGAAGAGCCGACAGCTTCACGGACTAGCTATTGACTGGTACACATTTCCAAGTCAGAGGAGGTTTATAACTAACAGTGCGGGCGATCACGAACTCTCTAACCAGGTAGGCGGCACAGTTGCCTAATGGAGTAGCTGGTGCTTACAAAGCCTGTAGTTATGTCATTGCCTGGTCACCTTGTTTTTTTCAATCTTCAGAAGTCACACTGAGCTATGCACAGTATGGCAGACGCTTCACTGACATACGGATTAACAGTGAAGATCCTGATTATCAGCCTTGAACCCGCATATTTTCATGATTCAATTGCAAGTGCTGTCGCGCAAAACGATTGCAGCTGCAGGGTTGTGAAAAGTAAGCACGTCTTGCGTTCACACACAGTAATGCGCCGGCGGTTGGGGTAAACCGCTGGACGATGGGACTGTTCATGTTTCGAGGACAACATTTCTCCTGATTGCGGAGAAAGCCGTGTTGCAACTATAAAAATAATGTTGTGCAATCATCGAATGATGCCTCGATAAGTAAGCATTCACACGCAGCAACTGATGGGACATGTAACCTCAATGAATATCACCGTTTTTATTCTGCTAGCTCGCTTTTGAACCATCTGGCCTCAAGGCAACAGTAAGAGCCAGACCCCTCCGTTCCAGTGTTAACCCATGCGGTGACTAGGGTTCAACCTCCAGTAGCTGAAGGGATACATTTTGCTGATGAATTCTACTATTAACGGAACTCGCGTCTGGTCAAAATCACAACTGGATGGAAAAAATTCGCCATTCATGACCAGTCATATTCCTATTGACGAAATCTGACAGCACGTGAGTTCGACTGGACAAATCTGAGCTTACTCCGAGGTGGTTGAAACGTAGAGTATTACAACTTGCTCGTAACGTTGTGTTACTCTCAATCCGTTTATCAAAACTTGAAAACGCTGACGTTAAGTGAACCATGAACAAAAACTTGCATTCGCTTGATAGACTGTTAAATACTCGTCGTTTTCGAAGCAATTTCGTACTGTGCGCAGCCGTTAGTGTTCAACATCTGTCTCGACCACCCGTTAACACTGTTAACAATATTGTTTGTAATGTGAATTAACTGTTGGTCAGGGATTTGATCGATATACATAGGGTGGCATTCGTGTTGTTGTGGCTCGATACGGACTGTACGACCGGCTTCTGTCGAAGCACACATTTTATTTAAACTCTCTTGATGGAGCTCAACAGCAGTGCAAATGATAACCACAAGATGAATTATAACCCAGATCCATTATATGTATCTGTATATATATATATATATGTATAATTAGTAAACATAAGCCATTAGCCCAACCATAGAACAGTTAGGTATAGTAGCATGCAGGTTAAGCTTAGTTTGTCAAAACATTTAGAGCAGAGATAAGGTGGATATCATACAAACTAAACTGGCTACCTTAAAACACGAGCTTCGACTGACTTTGAAATTACAGAATTCCTTAGACCCACTGAACAGTGTTTTCTTTACTGATCAGCACTTAAGGACTACGAGTATGTTTGAAGTCATCAGACCGTGTCGGACGAAATCCTTAACTGATGATGTAATACACCGTTTTCGCTCGTTTTTGATTCGCATGTATATTGTGCAGAGGAGAAACTTAAATCTTTGATTATAAGGCAATAGTACACATCAAGGTCAACAAAGAAACAATTTTGCTGTGCTGACAAACGTATACAACATTCCAGTAAATAAATAACCACTCGCAACTCATACGTAAGCACCAGTACATGCAAGTTATTATCGGATCATGGAATAAAAACCAATTTCACCATGTTAAAGTTTGAGGGGCTTACCACCTCCTTGTGAGACTGCCAAATAGGGAAATCGTAAAAAGTTGCCTAAACCAATAGAATAACCACTGCATGAGAGCACTGTCTCTGTTGAACTGGCCCAAACACCACGTTTACGTTTCTCTCCCAAGAGTATCATTATTTGGGTCCTCGAGTCCACTGAATCACATTCGTTGACTGATAGAACTGATGACAATGTTTGTATATCACCCACACGGTATTCCTCATGTTGTTCACTTGAACAGTTTACATCTTCGGTTGGCATTCTTCCAATGTAGTCGTCTGAACAGGGGAATATGATCAACACGGCGAAATGTTCACAACTTACATAAACAGTGATATGACTTTTCACTAAACTCCGCACAATATGCACCTGGTCTCAACTTAAACACATGATATTTGATCCAGTTCTATTGATCAATGACACGTGGGTCGTTTGTCTAACAGATTAGACGCCGGACGCGTCACTTGTCACGATTTTACTTGACAGACTATTTACCAAAAACAGGAATTGACGAAGATCACTTCGGCTTGGCTTTAGACTTAGCCGTTTGTCATGACCGCGTGATCGCACTGACCCAGTGGATGAACTTTATCTTGAATTAATCCAATAGGTGGGTGACCAGGTGCAGTCACACTATCGATCCTCAACCATATATGTTTTGACATTTACATGCCCAGACTAGTAAGAAAGGTTGAACCGCTTTCTCATACCTACTGTCTACCTCTTGTTCACTGGGTCAAAATGCGGACGCGATCAACAATTTGTCGCTGAAAGTGCTCAGCCTCCAGGATGGAAATGGATGTTATGTAGTCGTGATTAAAACAATGAGCCACTAGCTGTCCGTTGAGTAGGCCTGTTGCGTTGTCCCATACAAAGCAACGCCAGTAGTCATTTGTTTTCCGGGGTCCGGAAATCAGATCCAGTAGTAGTAACGCGGATTATTAACCACATTCTTCCCCACTCAAACAAATGAGAATTTTGTTTGTTGTTACCTGTAGCATGGGAACAGGTCATCAGTCAAGATCCAGCCAAGTTTGTTTTAGAAGCTTATTGCTTCTTTCACGTGATGGTTTTCAAGGATATTGAAAACAGGTACATAGACTGTGCACACGTCTACCGTACAACAAGTCAAACCAAATATATGTATTAATTAAGTTTTCTTCACGGGAATAGATACCATTCACCCTGTTCATGAAATTTTCGCTGATTTTCAGGGAGACATTTGACACTGTGAAGCGGCAGCTTCAAAGATGATTGCAGAAGTAAGTCAAAATGTCTCAAACGAAATTTCATTGGCCACGGACATCCGGTCAATGCTATTCTCTCAGGTGATCATGTGTTATGCTCAATTTCTCCGCTCTGTACACCGAACCTTAAATGTTTTTCCCTCTGTCAGAGAACAGCTTGATACAACGAAAACCAAGCTGCGTTTGTCGTTTCTTGATTTGCGATTACCCATGAGCAGTCATCATAACAATGGTTTTATGACAGTTGAATTGAACAGGAATGTCTTAAAGGTTTATCAGAAAGTTAGGGGCACATTCCCCCGAAACAAAAAGACCTAGTGGGTGAGATTTGCCAAATTGTCAACGATTAAATTTCTTGATGCGAGCATTCACTAACCATGAGGTATGATGTCCAACACAATCATCTGTAGAAGCGCAAATGCTCCTTTAACATTTGAAGCATTCAGTTTTTCCGAACCAATTAGCCAATGCGATAGAGGCTGTTTGCTAAGAGGTGTTAACATTTCATGTATTCGTGCGCAAAACTAATAGTTATATCTAGGAAACGCAGGTCAACAAGAACAACAAATAAATGCGGACACACGATTGAGGTCAGAATTGGCACCACGGTAAGAGTACTTATTGCTCCAACATTTTTCGTCCCCTAAGGTGTATTCGTCTCCATATAACCAGCATATTTTCGCTGAGTACCAACTGTCCATGGGGGAAAAAGTTTGCGGCGATGCGGATAGCACCGGCGGATGATACTACACAAGGCTGAAAAACGAAATCTTTCACTGCAGACTTGTTGTGTTTGGTTACAACTGCAAAGCTGTCAACAGCACTTGACCAAACATATTCAATGCTTTTAAAGTGTACATATTTCCTTATTTTGGTAAGACACAAGCACACATCGGTTGTAAATATGTTGACCATATACTGTGATAGTTAATAAAAACTGGTCGTCCGCAGTTCTCTTATTTACAATAGATCATTTGCAATGAAACAATCACCTACTGCCTCCCAAATCGCTACCTTGATTAGTAATCTCGAAAAACGAACTTTTTTGGTGGAATTCGTCGTATTCTTGCAGGGCAACACAAGACATTATGTGTGAAGACAAACGCCAGCCGTCATAGCGGATCGCCCTCTGCCTACTCTGTGCCCAGTCAGCATAGGGTTGTACTTTATACCTGCCTTGTAAATGTGACCTTTGGACCCATCGAGCTTAAGTATGTTTTGTTTCCATTCGGATTCATCGTGCCATGCACACTGTAGCTGTCTGGTTAGTATATAGTTTGTTTGTCGTACAAACAAGCTGTTTGCTATGGTTAAATCATCCTTTGACGGTTTGATGATCAGAGTGACAAAATTTCTACATCTGTCCAGTCTCTCAACTCAGCGGTGTGGCAATTCATATATGAATCGCCGGGAGTAAGCGTTTCAATTTTGAGGGTCACCATCTGATTACTTCCGCAACAATGTTTTTCACGGACCCCGTTGTCATCAGTATTCAGTGAAAATGTGCTGTGATGTGTACACAATCCTTACCTGTACATCTGCAACTAGTCTTAAGTAACAAGCCCAAGTCTTCGTAATGTGAGGCAATTGTGAATCAATCTGGCAAACACCGAGATCCGGTCAAGTTGAACGTGAAATTGTAGTTATAACACACAACTGCAACACGTGAACAAACTGTTTAAACATCGTTCGTTTACACCGAATGTTTTCAACGGAAGTTTTTCCAAAGTTAAAACAGTAAACACATTCATATCATCCAACACACAGTCGGCCGTCACGGATGACAGTATTACAGTTATAGGTTTACTGTAAAAGTTCACAGTCTTAGCACTCCAGTCTATTCCTTAATGTTTTTGCTAGTAATGAAAACTTTCATTTTTAGCGGAACAAATACCTGGATTGATCACTTCGGTGAGTGGGTTTCACAGTCTGGCTAACTTCAGTTACGATATGGAAAGCACTGAACCCTTGAAAATTGCCACCTTTTCTTGCCCACTTGATAATATAAAATGTGACAATCAAGTGTTTGTTTAACTATCCGACAGAAACCTTGATTGGAAACAGATTGTCTCTTAATTGCTCAATCAATGATCCTTAACTAGTTACAACTTGCTCCTAGCGTTGTGTTATTCCCAATCAGTTTATCTTAACTAGTTATGTATACACCTAACCGCAACACCTGCATGGCAGTTGTGGAATGAACCTGGAACACAACATTAACATACTTCTCACCGTTTGGAATTCATTAATTTCCTGAAAAAGACTGAAACAGGCTCGAATCATTTCTCACCTGAAGGCCATAATTCATTATATTAATTTGTGATTAGTAGCCAGCTATGGAAAACGACATGATTAATTAAAACAGTCAGTTCACCCAATGAGCGTGATTCCCACAGCCGTGAATGTAATCAGAACATTGGTGACACGGGTAAGAATATTCGACCTCTCAAGCAGAAGTTTAGTAATTTGCATATCAGGAGACGGATTTTATTTCTTACACTCTGTTCACAGTGTTAGTAGACACTCCTGAAAGACCACTGAGAAAACTGTCATCTAATGAGCACTTTGGCAATCAGGCTTGGAAAGAAATCGAACCAATAACAGAACCAGCATACTGCGACTATACAAACGCCTTATGAGATTAGATGAATTGGTGTTTATGAGAGACAAACGATTTTTAAAGGAAGACTTGGACAAATAGTACGCTGATAAAAACTGGTTATTTGAAACCGATAGTATCGAATAATTTTGAGTAACTGACCGTACTAAAGAAACAAGTGCTCCACTTCTGTTTCAAAAGATGTTCACTTACAATGAAAGAAAAGCCACTTTTAAGCGAAGGAAATGAAACATGCTAAAATTCATTTTCGCAATACAGCTTGATGATTAGGACTGGATCAGGGTACAAACCTGATTCGCACTGGGCTTTCTCAATTAATGAGAAACCAGTAACAGAAAAAATGTTGCTGAAAACCGGATGTCAAGAAAGTTAGCAAAGATTAGTGATTTCGACTTTGCTAACGATAACGCTGCACTATCACACACAACAAACAACGAACCCGTATCATCAAAATAAACACAGCAACATAAAATCCATCCAATCGATATCAGTTTTTGCCTCTTTCCCTCACAGGACGTGCATATACGTAATTTGAGCCACTAGGGCAAGGTGTTGTAAACAATTTCGAGTCCCTGCAGGTGAGCCAAATACCGTAGCCGTTTAAGAAGCACTCGAAAGGCAAATCACATTCCAGGTTTTCAGTTGTTCTTAACCGTACTACAATTCGTTGAATTTCGATTCATTTTCGATGACAGAAATTGGAACAAAATCCCTTTTGTCGAGATTATGGTTTTTTGGACTCTATCGTTTGATGCTATAATCTGTTCTGTTTTCGTTTTCGCTGCTCAGGACGAGATTCGGAGTAACCTGGTTAGTTTTAAAAATCTTCCTTTCGGTAACTAGATTGACTGTTCAGTGATCATTTCCTCGAGTAGAGTGATCAAGGTTATTGAACCATAGCCTGGTGGGTTCTGAAGCAGTAGCCCCACTTTGTACGTTTGCAAGCATCATGCTGAAGAACACAGGAAAAGAAAACTCCCTGTCACCGTCTTATCAACGTTCGCCCTAAAACGAAAGCAAAATCGTGACCAGCCATAGTCACATTTGGACCCATGAGAAATTAATTTAAACAGACTAACTGCAAGTACGGAGGTGGAGCTGGTGGCCTTTAGATCATCAGTCTTGTGACATGAGTGGTTACGGTGGCTAATCATCCAGTTAGTGTATGATATGCTATAGTGTCATGCTGCCAAATGCTGACGGCAACAATCAAAAGAAGTTGCATGTTATCCAGTGTGGTCATCAAAGATGTCTATTTATACAACCGATGTACATTATGTGCGTCTGGTTGTCCCGTCCAAACGCTTTCATACCCAGCGTCAGACGGTAGGTCTCGCTTGTTTAATCCGTGAAATGTTTGCAGTCAACTCGTGTGATAAGATTGGATCACCCGGATCTCACAATAATGGACCAACAGCTGATTCGAGGTATAACGTGACCATTCGAAGTATCAGGAAGGCGAACAACAACAGTGTCTGGTGTACAGTTTTCTCGTTCTTTCGACTGGACACTGAATCCAATGTCGATTTTGTTGAGAACATGATTATGGACAAATCACAAATCACGTCTCACTCCTTCGTCATAAGCGATTCTGATTTTGATTTTGAGCGAATAAGAGCTTATGTTCGTAACGCGAAGGGTGGTCAGTTCGCACCTCGTACAAACTACCTTTGCCTGATTTACTCAGGCAAGAGAGAGACCAGAAATGGAGTATCGGTTTGAAAGCGAGCACCATAACAAAATCGAACGAATACCATCCGTACCTTTGAGAACACTGCCAGTGTAACCTGACAGTCCGAGTGTAGATATGTTCGTTCACATCAACCAGTGTTAACAAGCCATGTCAGTTACATTAATCTTGTTGGCAAAAACTTTAACCACTTGATTGGAGGTCCGGGGGAACGCGGAAAGTTGCCGACTTGAATTGTCAGACTACTTCAACTTGATGGATCCGAATATGGACGAGGCCAGCTGAGGCGGTCTGTTTGGAGATGAGCACCATAGAAGAAGTCAAACGAATAACATCGGTGTCTTTGTGACTGCTGGTGATAGAAATACCTGTGGTCTGTTGTCTCAAACCAACGAGTGTGGACACCTTATAGATCGGTTCCACAAGTCTACTTGATCGAACATCTGCTAGATTCGGCGCGTACCACGAAGTGTTGACAGTTCGAAAGGGGTTGGCTGAAGTGTCTACGGAATTGTAAATGGTGCGTTCATTTACGAAGGATGTTCAGTTTGCATTAGCAGACCTCCTCCACCACTCACCAGCAATTGAAATAGTGCTGTAAGTGCTTCTCCCGAGTAAGTCCGAACAAAGAAGGAAGTGTTGGTGGAATGTTGGTTTGAGGATGAGCATTCTGGACTGACAGTAGATTATTTATTATCCATGCGGTTGTGTTTATTACAGACAGATTCTGTGAGATAGAGTGTGTTCATACATTTGGACAAGATGTAAGCTAGTCATGCAAAGAGGAAAACTTGACCAAGGCGATCGGATAACTAAGCTCCAATCAATAACCCCGCTTTTAGGACTTCCGAGACAGGTCGAAATCTCCGATCTCATTAAACCTGCGAGGTGATATCTTAGATTACTGATGAGTAGTCGGGGATTTAGTTCATTTTCAAGTTGAGCATCACTCACATTTGATGACAGCCTTCGCATTCAGATAGACTTTCCAGCCAGCTTCTTTCGAAAAGAACCACTAGACTCGAGTTTCGCTCTCATTAGAGCTCGTCAGTGATGCATATCCTTGCCACGGCCGGGATTTGAACTCCGGCCTTTCCAATCAAAAGACAACCGCGTTGACCACTGCGCCATTGACCTCACATTAGGCACGGCCGAATTATCAAATCTGAACGCTCAACCATTCTCACTTGTGCGCAATGATCAGGTTGCAAGGATATGCACTACTGATGAGCTCTGATGAGAGCGAAACTCGAGTCTAGTGCTTCTTTTCGAAAGAAGCTGCCTGGAAAGTCTGTTTGAATGCGAATACTGCGATCAACTGTGAGTGATGTTCAACTTGAAAATAACCACCTTTTCACTCCAATTTGCCTGAATAACATAGCGACTATTAGGACTGGCTGAAAAGTCTCTGGAAACGCAAAAACTGTGAATAGTTTGTTTGTCACATGTGGACCAGTATCTCTACTACTGACCGGTAAACAAAGTACCTTCCATCGTTCTCTGTTCCGTCAACCTGAGACGTCATAGTATCAGCGTAATCGGCTGAAAATAGCAGAATAGTCACTGACATGTCGGAAAGCAATCACACATTCTGAGTAATGTTGACAGGCGAGTGTAGCTGAGCGGTTGGATTTCATAGCGAGAATATACACACCGGATCAAACTTTTGCCGAATGTTCAATTTTTCTATCTTTTGTAACTTAACGATGGCTGTCATGGACGTTTTGTAAGCAGGGCTGTTCAATGCTGTGTAGTCAGAAAGTATATATTTCTAACACGAAAGAAAGTGACGGTCGGTTTCCTCCCATGTTTAGGTGACACACTTGTTAGAACATTCAGTACGTTGTTCACACGAATTCAAAAACTATTTCGGTATGTGTTGGTTAATGCGTGTGCCGAGGTGCTCCCTAGTTCTGCCGACGTATCTACTTCCACGAGAAAATCAAAAGTGTGGTGTCAATATTCTATTGGGCGAAAAGGAGCACCACATCTTTTCCAGGTGTAGTTGGAGCACGGGTAGTTTCATCTACGTGGATCAATCGAGCGGCGTTGTATACGCGCTTGAGTGCTGCATCTAAACGGCGTATTATCAGGTTTGAAATATTATCACCTTTAAAAGGCAGAATTAGACAGACAGGCTTGCAGTGAACAATAAATGGCTAACTCGCACAGATTGTGGAGTGGAATACATCTGGATAAAACATGTGGGGTAACCATTTTCTGCCAGTCTCGTGCAGTAACACAAGTTCAGTTTCGAACTCATCTTCCGTAAAAATACGTCGAACTCTGTGAAACAAAGTCCTGACGAGCCAAGTCTTTGAGTAATTAGTGTGATGCTCTTGAAGTGGAGATATTGTCCTGTCCACGTGGACTTGCGAAACACACTTCTGGAAAGTCACTTTCTGATGAGATGCGAATGACATGTCACTGTCTAAGACATCTTAAATTCTACCTTTGGACTTTATCAAATGTGTCGGTGGAAACCACTGTTTCAAGCCTCACATCTTGATAATTTGTGGGTGTGGTTTTAGTTAGATGGAAGCCGATGAAAAATTGCTCGACTTCAGTCCTGTCATGTAATATGTTTGCTACTTGAGCGTTAACTTGATTTGAGGCAGAACAATAAGAACGATAGGCCAACTGCGTACAGAAGTAGCAGGGCAGTGGAACAATGGCCTCACTTCCCATTTGTGTTTATATGTCTGTCACTTCTTTTTGGGGATTCGGATTCGTATATGAACGTGCGTATATATGTGCAAAATTTCAGTCATTAGTAGATGACAACACTTTTAGATAAGTTCATTACGGGAACTTGGCAGATGAACTCACATTAGACCCGTCAGACAAAAAATAGCGAATAGCACAGGAAAAGGACAGACGTTCACCCACAAAGCAGACGAGAAATCATTATCAAGACCCTACGTGAACAGTAAACACAGTATGTAGCAGTGATTTACCAGGAAAATGTAATTCTTTGAGATAGACTAAAACAATCACGATATTTGTATTGGTACGTTCTCCGAGCTTGGTATTTAGGTTGCAAACGTCTCATCACTAAACAAAGTGACATCATCAGTGCGCGAATGTTTCAGCGTATAGTATTGAGCGAGGAGTTAGTTGAAGACAGCTATAGAAGGAACTACTTTCGAATTATGTCCAAACGAGCCGAAACAAACTGGAGCACTGCAGAGCCCCGAAGAAAAGATGAAGAGCACTTGTACCGAGTAGTTCTTTGCAACTGATACCCATGATGTTTCAAGAGACGGAGTTCACTACATAAGGAAACAGATTCGATCTCTACCGAACCATCGACAAAACGAATTGTATTGCCATATATCAAAACCTTAGCGGAAATGACAGCGAGACTTCTGTGACCACATGACTTCATGCCACCACACAAGACAACATCAACGTTACGAAGGATACTATCAAAACCAAAAGAACAACTCAAACCCACCGACAAAAGAAAAGTCGTCTGCAAAACCAGATGCAATGACTGTGGACAGTACTACGTCGTGCAAACCGGACGGAAATTACCAACATGAATACATGAATACGAACTGGCTATCAAGAGAAACCAGCAGTTTTCCTTGATCTCTGTTCACGAGGATGAAACTGAAAACGCCTTCAACTTGAATACCACAGAAATCCTTACTCAGGCAAACACAAACGTGCAACAGAGTTTCTCGAGGCCTAATATTTATCAGCCGGGCCACTAAACAAACACATCAAGCTAGACAAAATATATGAACCATTGCGAACCAAGAATTTTGGGAGACGTAGACGCCATAAAGACCAAACTCTGGTAAACCCTGACGGGGCAGCTTGAACAGATCAGAACACAGTCGAAACGGGACAATAGGTGACCAGTCGGACGGGATTCTGAAGAGAAGAGATGACTCACTCAGGCAATATACAACCAATCTGATCCGAGGTCAAAGTGCGGCAGCGACAGAGAACAACCAGTCAGACTTCCGCTGTAGGACGCGACAACTACAGGAACCTACCAGTCGGTCGAAGTTAAACTGCAACACAATCAGCCACCGGTAGGCCAGGTCAAAGGTGAAAAACAGAAGAAAGTGACGGGCCAGAATTCAGACCAGAAGGTCAACTCGCTCGGCCATATAAGAGCAGGCATCCATCGAAGTTTACCAAACCCCACGCTCAACACTATACGCTGAAACACTTACGCACTATTGATGTCACCTGGCTTGATGATGAAACTTTTGCAAACTAACTGCTAAGCTTGGCGAACATACCAATGCCAAAACGATCAACCCGAGCTACGAACAAGATTACCATCACTCAGAACTACCGATCGCAATCTGCTTATTAATACGTGACTAATACAAATGTAATTGTGCTGCGGTGATAAGCTTGCATCAAAATTCTAAGAATTGTCCTAACAAATGAAATTCCGGAACGTAGTGAATGGTTTCATGTTGAGTAGATCAGATAGTACTCTATTTTTTCAAAAGGGATGGCTAAAATATCTATCGAGTTGCAAATTGTGCGATCTGTTGTGAGTGTTGTTCAGTGCATACTAACCGAAACTCCCCTGCTATCTAGCAAAACCACAAGTACATTTCACCAAGGCTAATGTCTTCTGTACCGTCTTATTGATAAGACTTCCTAATCACGACTTTATTTATTAAACTTAGTAGAATAATTACTGCGTTATCTCCTCAGGCGATTGAGCAGTCCCAGCATTACTCACAAGTGAATGTGCCTGAGCGTTTGTGTACGATAAATCGGTCGTGCGTAATGTAAACTCAACACAACTATCTCATGACCGCAGTCCAAATCCTATACATTGCCAAGGGTATGCACAACTGACAAATTCTAATGAGAATAAACATCTAGCCTGGTGCTTTGTTGTGTAGGGTGCTTAATTGACCGGTATCTGTGGGCAAACAACAAACAAGGCTGGCTGTGACAAGTTTTACTTTTGATAATCTAGTGCGTTCCTTCCCGTACGTTTGTCACTTTTACTGGGCTAGGTTGAATTTGGCATCCTGATGCACATTGCATAACCGTGATTCATGGCAAGGTAGCTTTAGTGACAAATGAGTGCTGTTTTGAATCCTTTCAAGCCTCGAGACCGCGATAAAAAAACACCGTGTTTTGTTGGTTAAGGGACACTCAAGTCGAGGGAAATTGTACTAAATGTTTCTCATGTTATCTGACTACACATTTTCAAAATACTCTCAGTCGATATTGCCTCTCTTCTTTCTAACAGATATACCATTTTTATTTTGGGTGTATTGGCAACAGCTACCTGCAACTGAGTAATTGTTTAAACCCACAATAGCGGATGGTGCCGGAATTACTGGATTATTTATTAACTGTCCATATCGGATAGAGTCAGCAATCTGCTAGCATCACAAGAAGTGAGGTGCATTTGCTTTGGTCCTCAGATATGTTATGGTTGCTGAAACCGTGTGCATGTTCATTCGTTGTCGGAGGTGACTGGACACGCACATTCTCCAGTCGTTTCGGCTCAGTCAGCTTCAAGGATGACTCGCATTGGTTTAGGACGGACTCTTCAAGTGACTGTGAAAATAAATACCGTCACGTGATGTCACCAAGTGTGGTCTAAAAACAGTAGAAAGTGCGATTTCTTTGAAAAACTCATCTGTATAATATACATATGTACATATATACGTATGATTATGCTCTAGTAGTCATAATGTAATAGAGTGAACGGATGGTCTGTGGGGCCCTGATTGCTGCAGTGAGGAAAGTTACAAAGTACTGGGTTGGACATTCCGTGATCATCTATATCGCTGATCATTAACACAAGATAAGATATCAGCATCTAAAATACCACTAGCCTTTCTTTGCTGGACTTCTTAATTATCTTCAGAATAGTTTGTTGTCGTCAAACTCAACAATAACCATGTACGTGTTTGCGAAACCGAACTGTAAATGTAAAATCAAATGATCACTCATCCACATACTTGCACCGGACCGCCTTAAACAAAAAACACTGATGCCTGCTATACCGGTGGGTGGACCAATAACGCTTCCAATCCATGATAACCATTTCAAATCCCGCAGTCGACATACCAAAACCACCAATAGTGGATTGTAGTATTTTCCCGTGCAAACACCTACCGTGGGTACAGTACACTACAACACGTGAAATTAGCTACCGTGAACACAGAGTGAAGCTGAATGAGCCTGGTGAAAGCCAATGTTGGTGGATAGTGACTAGATGGCTCGTACATAGGCAACATTCAAAGTGCCCGCATCCATCTGTTGACGGATTAACGTACGCTCTTAACAAGGCATAGAAGCCGCTCCCTGTGTTTTCTGAACAAACAGTCCAAACTAGTTTTTAAACATACTTGTTATTTCAGATATATTACATAAGTACGTTAAGTGGAAGCAGGTTTAAACATCCCACTACGAAATGACTCACGAATTGCCAGACACCTTAAATTGATTATACGAGTATTCAAGTCTCCTGCTGTGAATATTACAGAAAATAACGTCAACCAAAACAAATTTGTGACGGTTCATCACCTTCATCTGGTGGGAGGCAAACACAGATTTTGCGAGTGTCACATTGTGCGATGGGCTACGTTCAGTAATGAGCGGATACATTTACACCATAGACGGAAAGTGTCACAAACGTGCTAAAACACGGAGTTGACCAAAATAGGCACTCAGTTGAACCTAAGGTTAAGATATGAGTTGATGCCTGGAACAAGAAAGAATACTGGGTCTCATTTTTTCACACATGCAATGACATATAAGTTAGTTCCTATCCAAAGCGTGCTACCCGATTTAGTCAACAATATTGGAAATTGCTGGAAGTTATGGTAAGGCTCATTCCTAAAGGATTAACGAGAACCAAGTGAGAAAGGATGTAGTCACATAAAGGTACACTTTCTAGTCATTAGAACTAAACCATTCATTTTGCTTCAATACTCAGTCTCTGGAAAATGAAACTGATAGTTTTGGGTGGAACGAATGGCCTCTATGGAGCAGCATATTATCCCAAATGAACCGGAGTGGTACCAAAAACATTTCCACAATTGAAAAGACATATAGGACGCCTAATTTCACAATAGTAACACGTCGATTCAACACGTTTCATGGTTAATATCTGCAACAATGACAAGGCTATCATAGTCATTCACAAGTGAACTTATGCAGATCGATAATTGTCGGTCGAATCGTGTTTTGAACAGAGTGCCGCTGTGCTTAGTGTACGGATTTCAGCCGTTTTTAATAGGAGAACCTTCAAAACCAAAAAGTCAAGGTAGCCGAGGATCGACGTTGAAGAATTGCAGCGCCATGCAATACACATAGAAATATCATGGTTTTTCGAGTAACAAGTTGTTTATATCCATTCTGAGGGTTATGGTCACCTTTTGAGTATTGTGGGTTGCATATGTATCATTAAGTAAGGTGGATACTTGAAGGCGACAGAACGTGTTCGTGCGTGCGATAATTGTTTGAATTTGTCAAAGGGCGCTACAAACGTTCTTCATGAGCACAGAAACTGCAACATTTGTATTCAATAACTTGTTGTGTGAGGATTCACATATTTGTCCTGCGACTGAAATTTGTGAAATTTAGACCACGTGTCGTAAGAAAGAACAAGGTTTTATTGCACAGCACATTTCAAATTTTCATGAAAGGATACGATCATCTTGAAAACCTAAGTGAACACTTCATAAATTAATTTTTTTCAAGTTGTTTTTTTCCAAACTTTACAGCACTCTAATTCCAAATCCTAGACAAACCATTGGTTTAAAACTAATGTCATGAAACACGGAAGTGTATTTAATGACTAAAATACCGAACGTTTGCCGAACGATAGTGTTAGACTCCGGATAATTGTTTCACTATGTAATGTCTAGTTTTGGGATTGTTAAGAATGGTCATCTACAATCTTGTTCTATTATTTTCAACACAAACAGAAACTGTGAAAGTCCTAATAGCATAGGAAGACTGGAGATCAATTCTGTGAGCTGAAGTGGTGTAGTGTGCATTCATCCATGAACAATTGACAGTGTTTACGAACTCGTTATTCGGCGACTGCTGATTGATGAAGGTGTACCAGGTAAACAACAAAAAGTTAAGGACAGTGGAACTTTATAACAAAGTAATAATTTTTTGGGACATATTTATGAAAATTATCGCTCCTAAGCGTCTTGAAGGCATACGGTAGGATTGTTTTTCTCATTTGTATCCACCAAATTTCTATAACATGGGTAGACTGTATTGACTTATGGTCAACAAAAAAGCAAACAAGAAAATCAACAAGAAACAAGAAATCAACAACAAACGAAAAAGCAAGAATTATGTCTGTTTTAAAAAATAATTACTGACTAGTTTATTTTTGAGATTCAAGTGATTTTGCAGATGAAATAGGCATTGCGAATTAGACTTTGACATTAAAGCTCACAATGAGTTAGGACACCTTTCCTGACAGAACAGTAACAAAATGGTGCCATCCGTCTTAGTGTGGTCTACAGTAAGACGGGAATAATTTGTCAAACGGTCAACAACATGAATGTGTAAATGTGGTGTGACAATCGTCTAAGACTTTGAAACATATCTGTCAAAAAGCTTGGTGAAAAACTGTGTTATTACATAAGACAACGCACTATAACCTATTGTACAGATAATAATCTTTATTTCTGAACACAGTGTTGTAAAACTCATCAGATCGGGTAAATCACATTCGTCAGTGGTTGAAAGTTTTGAATTGGCAAGGTAGTGACCAGGGTTTGAGTATTATTTGATTTAAAACAGTTGGTTTTCTTCATAAATTGGAACATAGCAGTAAGAAGACGGACACTGGTAGATGCTAGCATTTCGTATTGCCTCTTCAGTACCAAATAACAATAACCAGGAACATCCTATATGACACTAATGGGATGGGGGGTGAAGAATAAAATAACAAATTGGGTGGAGAAACAAGAGGACAGAATGATTAAGTCCATGGGAGTCTGAGGCTTACATGTAATTGTTTTTGTACACACAACACTGGCTTGAGACGACTAATCGCGACCGCCTCGGCAAAACGCAGGAAACGCGGATTAGCGTGGCGCATTATAATACTGAATGTTAATTCTGGATTAATCCGGTTGCCAGTGGCCAACATGTGCCTGGTGATAGAGGAGGCCGGAAGCTTGCGTGATCCAGGGACGAAGGGAGTAGACTGCGCGGTCACATCCTGAACCCATTTCGGCAGATGTTCCTTCATCCTAGAGTTCAAGCACCTATCGGTTCTGCCGATGTAACTTTCGCCGCAGTTACACACAAATTGACAAATACAGTGAGTTGGCGCCAATAGGTTGCTCTCCCTTTACCGGAGGTAACGGTAGCTTCCGAGTTCGGTCGACGACTACGATTTCAGCCGTATTGTACGCTCGCCTAATGGATGGGACGAGACGTTTTGTGGTTAGGAGTGAAGAAGTGTCACCTTTGAATGGTAGTTCAATGTAGAATTTCTTCTTCCCAACCGTGGGAACCTTATCTCCTACATGCTGATGGTAGAAAGGCGAATTACTGAATACATTGCGTCATTGCCGTTCTACAAACGTTATGTGGATGACATCCTCATGTTTGCGCCATCTTCGCAAGCAATCGATGAGATGGTAAATCGGTTTAACACTTGTCATGCCAACCTGACAGTCACCTCTGAGCTAGAAAAGAACGGACGCCTGCCGTTTTTAGACATTCTCATCGGTCGCCAGGATGATAGTTCAGTAACAAGATGTGTGTATCGTAAGCCCACCTGGACAGGTCAGTACACTCACTTCACAAGCTTCACGCCAATGAAGAACAAGCGAGCACTGGTCAGAACATTGTTTGTGCGTGCTAGGCGCATTTGTTCATCAGAATGTTTAGATGATGAACTTCGACTGCTTACAACCACTTTGCAGAATAATGGGTATCCGCTAAGATTTATCAATAGACACAGCCAGCAGCGTATTGTAGGAGATAAGGTTCCCACGGTTGGGAAGAAGAAATTCTACATTGAACTACCATTCAAAGGTGACACTTCTTCACTTCGTCCCTGGATCACGCAAGCTTCCGGCCTCCTCTATCACCAGGCACATGTTGGCCACTGGCAACCGGATTAATCCAGAATTAACATTCAGTATTATAATGCGCCACGCTAATCCGCGTTTCCTGCGTTTTGCCGAGGCGGTCGCGATTAGTCGTCTCAAGCCAGTGTTGTGTGTACAAAAACAATTACATGTAAGCCTCAGACTCCCATGGACTTAATCATTCTGTCCTCTTGTTTCTCCACCCAATTTGTTATTTTATTCTTCACCCCCCATCCCATTAGTGTCATATAGGATGTTCCTGGTTATTGTTATTTGGTACTGAAGAGGCAATACGAAATGCTAGCATCTACCAGTGTCCGTCTTCTTACTAATATTTGATTGTTTACTGTTAAACGAAACTGTTTAAAATGATGTGCGTTAGAAGATTCCACGGAGATATTAGTGATTTACTATATGAAACGACTGGTACTATCCATATCGATTATTTGTTGGATGCCACCCTACCAAGATTAGTACAAGACTTTAATGAAAAAGACAATATTTCGCGTAATCAACAAAACACGCCAAACACTCATATTTTGTGAATGTATTGACTTTTCAAGTTCAATCATGCGGAAATCCGATCCAGCTTTATACCTTGTATATTCTACCTCTCTTGTTTCTGAAAGTTAATGGGACACTGATTCTGTTGCTCTTGTTTTGTTGTGTCAATCTGATCGTTGTGCGAATAGCCAGTTGTCTGGTACTGTAATTCCCTTGAATGATACACACGTCATCTTCATTGGGCTCCGTCTGTTTTCAGTGTTTTTGAACTTCTTGACTGTCTGCCAGAACTCTGTTGGGTATGAATGTTATTTTGTATGGCTAGAATTCTTCTTTAGACTGTTCGACACCAAATTGTAGCCTATTTCTTGTGAACGACCTGTCGATCAAAGCCGTTGACGCTGTCTACTTATTCATTTCGATAATTCTTCTGTAGTTCCATGGATTTGTAGTCCAGTCTTGTTTTGAATACTTGGGACCGTTGGTTGATCGCTACGCGTTGCTTAACCTTTTCATGGAAGACGGCGAAGTGAGTGCTTTGACTGATTTTGTACCGTAAAGAACGATTTGTGAATAAGATATGATTGGCATGTATCTAAGTTTTTCTATTGCAATGTGGACCTGCGTGGTGAAATATGTGCCATTTTTCAACCGGTGTTGACCAACTTATTAGAAGGGAGGAAACCAGAATATCACTGGCAGTAATATTACTGGAAAATTCAAGTTTACAAAACCTACGTTATTTGTCCAACAGTTTACATTTCACAGTAAACCCAACTACGCAGGGTACTGCTCGGAATCGGACTCTAGGTGTCCACAGACTTAAACAAAAAAGGTCTAAGATGTGATCAACCCACGCAGAACGTGCATACACAGGAGTAATCCTAGACAAAACAAGTGGTCGCAGTCAGAACTCAACATGTAGGATTCTTAAATATGATATCAAAGAACCGACTGCTCTCGATCAATATTACCTGCACACATAGGGTGAGGCTGTAAAAGAGTTGTGGACGATCTGCCAGCGTGAGAGGGTTGTTTGTGCAAGTAGATGTGCATTCACAAGAAAGCCCGAAAATCAGCAGCCAGTCTCAGTTGTAGGGGTGGAAGAAAACCCGTTTGTAACGCACCGCCGTGCTCATGCGTTTTTGGTGATCACCTTGACAGAAGTCTGCTTGCTGCTGGAATGGATCGCAGTGACTCGCTTCAGTGTTTGTCTTTAACCTGTCCAGCACTGATCACACACTGTGAATCGGGACATCCTACAGATGCAAGCCTCAAATTTGAAACTGTCAGCACGTTCCAAAGCCGGACAGAACTTGTCCCATTGTCAACAGGGCTTAGCACGGCCGATTAAAATGTGCGTGCTGGGCCATTAACAGTATTAGAAAAATGAACCTGACGGACGTTGACGAATCAAGGTCGACTGCCGTAAATTCTTCGGCTTTGACTTTGGGAAGCGCGTGTGATCAGCTTAAGCATCGGCATCTTGGGAAGCGGAAACCAATAGCTATGACAGCAGTGCACTTAAAGTGATCATTTTCTGCGAGTGTTTTTTCATAGTAAAGGGCGGTGGTTGTTCACGTTAAGTGGGGTGTAAACAAAGGACACGGTAAAAATTTCAGTGCCTACTTACCCGTTCATTAGATTGATCGAGTTATTGAGTGGGTCAAAATGGCCACTGCAGAATTCAATCAGAAAACATCACATCAGCTGATCACTTCAGCTAATGATCGAGCAATTGACTGATTTATTGGATAAGTGCTCATGTTAAAGATGATTGGTCAATCAATGTTCAGAGAATGCAGTAGATCAGCAGTTTAGCTAACCACTGTTTGCGCTGAATGTTGTCTGAACGGCTTCCATCCACCGATATCTTCGTGTACGTATACTTTGGCGCGGTAACAGGATGTTTCCAGTAGGCGTGCGGTATACTCCGAGTATTATCGATCGCGTTTGATGAAACACAATAACCCTCTATTTCCTTAAATGTTCATCAACGTCTGAGACGATTTCTAGAAGAAAACTAAGTGGAATCACCTTAGTCTCCAGTCGATATAGACATCATTTCGAAGTAACTTTCTCCAGTTCGATTTTACGATCCCTTTCGCTACATTAGGTTCACTCAAGCAATTGCCTACACATACTGTTCATACGTTCATCCTGAAAGAGACTGAATTATGGAAGCCACCGACCGGATCATCATTTGACCTACTCAACTTTTATGCATTTTATTAAACCTACATGTATGTTGATTCCCGTAAGTTATTGGGAGAAGCCTTTGTGTTTCTCGTTTATTAATGTGAAATGCATCAATCAGACAAACTTTGTTGTCTGTCATCTGAGTCCGAGTAAGACAATGAAAGTAATCTTTCGTGTTAACCGGCAAACATACTTTGTGACATAACTGCGCGGTTTTATGGGGTTTGTGGTTGTTAGAGCCAGGTCCACCAGGACAACTTCTCGTCTGATTTAATGTTTTCGCGATAACATAACCTTTCGGATTTGTGTTGTACTATTGTACTAATTGCGTCAGTTCATCTGCACTCAGACCTTACGAAAATTTGATGACTGGATACAGCACAGTCGTGAGTTTCCATTTCAGGAAATACGTAGTCCGATATGATATCAGTAAAAGCAGGTAAAATTTCCAATAGATTGTCAGAATTTATGCCCATCTTATGAAAGAGAAAGCGAATCTCAGTGAATGTGCCGGGAGCGATAATTCCGGATTTTTATCCAGTATCCATGACAATGTGATTTTCAAGTCGTGCTTAAGACATTCTCTTACAAAATCGCGGAATAAAAGCAAATGCTTGAAATATGCTGATACTGTTCAAGACACCAAGAGTATCCAGACATCAGAGAGTTTCGAGCTTTCTTTTGTTTATAACGAAGACCTTCGTCAAAGATTTACTGGTTACCCCTTCGTTCTTAACTCAAATGGTATTAATGTAAATTGACTGGACGCTGGGCCGATGAGTTCTTTGCATGCCTTGGTGTTCTCGATAAGAAATGTATCCTGGCTGTCTGTGATCCCCATCTGTTTGCGATCTCATTACCAAACATGCTTGGAGCAGGGTCGCGACTAAGAGTTGTGTCACACCGACAAGTAGCCCTCCTCGTTTATCTTTTACCTCGGTTATTGATTTACCTGAGTCTTATTCTTGCGCGCTTTTCTCAAAGGGTCAAAGATGGTTTATATGGCCTCAGGTCACTGAATTATGGTACGTAACACAACTTGCCCTCTCGGGAAGAAACCCTTAGAACAGAAACAGGTTCCTTCTGGAAAGACGGTCAGAAGGTATGTAATATTCCAGTGCTAATCATTCATCTATAAGAGCTAAACTTGTCAGTGGAGAATGCTCGCATTTCATAGCGACAAGTTTAAATCTAACATAAAGCTGATACAAGAAACTAGAAAATGTTTGTTAGGTTGGCCTGCAAAATTAGCAGCGTTAATCTGAGTTATTCTGTGGATCAAGCAACCAGCACTCTGATCCTGTTGGTCATGTGAAAGTTCATGAAAGAAAACCTAGTTGCACCTTCGAAGTTGAGGCCTCCACAAAAACTGGTTGGTTTTTGAGATTTATGAGAGATACTGCTCGGTGACATGTTTCTTCAAGCGTGGATAAAGCGTCTAGAGTTACGCTGTTTCGGCCAGAGAATGAAATACGGGTGTTATTTTTATGGGGTCCGTAGAAATGAAAGACACTGGACACATCATTCAGAATACATCAGTATCACTTATGTGACTGTGTTTATGTCGATGAGTTTCACAAAACAGACCTACCCTAGCCATCGTTTCACGTCTACATCGACGGGGTGCCATCATATTGAAGTGCCTTCTAGAAGAAACCCTATCTTTATTCAGGCGAAATTTTACACTTTACAAGAAACGGATCTATTAGTGTGAGTTCACAACTGTCCGTTGTTGCCGACAGAACTTGGGTCTGGATTGTTAGCCTCACGATCGACTGATGTAACCACGTGGACCACCTTCGATCGATACTAACGACAGGATTCGCTAACTTCATCTTCAATGCTTATCAGTAGCAGCCTAGTTAAGCAACAGTAGTAGGTGAATGCGCACAAACACCTAACCAAAACTGCTACGTGATCTGAACGCCCTACAAGGGTAGACTTGCTTTCGCAAAATTAAGTTTGCTGGCCGACTGCTGTCAACTGTTGGTAATTTTGCTAAACAGCTTGTGGCAAACGGACTATATCCCGGTCGGGGATTGCGCTTAGGACGGGTAACCGGTTTTATGGGAGACTTGATACGTCACAAGGCGGTCACCGGTCCGATTAGCATTTTGCCGCTGTTTTCATGTTACCGTTATTCCTCGTGGACTGTTGTCCGTCAGTGTCCATCTGAAACGTTCACATAGGAGCTCATGTTCGTGCGATTTTCTAACCGAGTGCACACACGCAGATATTGTCTGCTGTCTTGACACCACAGATTTGATATTCGTGCACGCTGCACATGACTGCTGATCAGATTTTGATTCGGTTCGTCATAGTCGATTGTCTGTTCCTGTCTCGATCGTCTTAAACGAATAACCAATTTTCCTTAAACTGCCGTATTACACACGGCTAATAATTGATATTGTGATGGGTGAGAGTATTCCAACACTGGGTGGAATACCTCAGCATGGCAGTGAGTTATATACAGAGCCCAAGGCGGGTGGATTATGGCTAATACGGGGGGATGCGGACGAGTCATCGGTCAGCGAAATCTGACCATCGGACGCGGAAGGAGAGGCAAAACGTGGCTGATAAAGAGGTCGGAGGCGCGACTAACCCAATACTCGATGGGGTACCTCAGAGTGGTGGTGAGATATGTACAAAACCTACAGCAAGTGAATTACAGACAATATGGACGACCGGATCAGCCGCTGCTCATCGAAACCAGAACAACTGACGAGGAATGGGAGCCAAAAAATTCTGACAGCAGGCGTCAGGCACACATACAAAAAATAGACCGAAGTGCACATGAAGTGTAAGTGGAAACCGCCGGTGTGCTGTGGACCGGAATTCCGGTTCATAAACACGAGCGCGCGCGTGGTCTAAGAATGAACGATTTAAACAAAAATATGGTGCTCAACTGAACGACGTTTTGCTCCGATGTGGGATTCTGGCTATTATCATCCGCTAGCGGCTTCCCTGTTGAAATCAATCTTTTAGGAAACTCAGAGCTTTAACTGTGAAACGTAATTCACTTCAAGACTATAAGCCATCAGTTGTTTAACACAGGTTTCTATAGCTTCTGGGGCATACACCTAGGACAGATTTGACCAATGCGTGAGATTCGGCCTGCACACGGGATCTCAATTCACCGTCAGAACTCTGTCAATATATACTTTATGAGAATATCTTCCTTTCTTCTCTTCCTTTAAAGACACCTGTCAGGCTGGCTGATCTGTAATATGTAGCTAGACCTTATCTGAGATTCGTGCTGGTTGCCGGCTATGAGCGGGAACAAGTGAGGTACCGACTGAGGCCATAACATAAGAGATGGGAGAAGTGCAAAACAAGATTGGACCAACTAGGGCCCAAACCAATTTAGCTAATTTATAAGGAGCTCATCGAAACACTCCACTTGGATTTCACAGTGGAACGGAAGAACTACATCACATTAATATATTCCGGTAACGGACGTAACGAAATGGCCTCCTGTCGTAATGCTGAGGTCAGTGGATATAACTTTCTTTATGAACCTAGTAGCAATAAACGGATGTCCAACATCTCAATCAGTTGTACAGAAATTTTGGTACTCTGATGTACGATAAAAAAGTTGACCGCCTACGGATGGTTGATTATATAGTTGTGATATAAAGTTCATTCTTAAAACATTGAGCAGAAAGAAGACATATCGCGATCGGTTAACACTTCGTTTACTTTCATCAATCACTAACTTTAAACATGAAGTTTATATACGACAGATAACTAAGGGTGAACAGAGTATAGACACGTACACATTCATAATGAGTGTCATCTAGATCCCACCAATCCGCTGGGTCGTTTCAGCCACTTTTATGCATATAACACAGGCTGGTGAGTTGTGATAAACACAACTTCTCTGAAAGCCCGTAGGTTCGAGTTCTGTCTGCGTGATAATACCTAGAATCAGCAAAGTGGGTTGACTTTGTAACATGTTATCATGAGGTATCTAGCAATCGATAATAAAGGGTTTCAAGCGACGGACTCACCGGGTTAAGATTGCTGTGTCGTTGCGGGTTTTCGGCATTGCGGAACGTGTTCTTTTGCTTGCTGAGATAGTTATCGATCCGTTTTGCAGTCGTAGCTGAACTGGCAGAGAAAAAAGTCAAACAAACTACTTTCACGATTATGTAGCCCAGTATTTTGGTGTTTTGAACCAGGGGTAATTAGACAGCCGAATACGTAGGTGATAGAGCAGAATTTAATTTATGTATGACTTCATCTGTCAGATGATCTTCTCTGAATTGCGCAGATCGGAATATACCTGTTTTCGAGCTGTTTAAACTGACACATTAGACTTGTTCATCAGGCTGTGGATGTCTGAGAACTTTAAGAAAATGTTCATTTGCCAGTACGGTTTTTTTGGCACTTTTAATGAGTTCAGTGATCTCTACCTGTCTTGGAAGTCCTAATCGCGGGGTTATCGATTGGAGTTAACAGACAGTAACTGTCTCCTCTCGAGACGATCGGGCGCAACCTNTTGAAAATAAACCAAATCCCCGACTACTCATCAGTAACTTAGCACTTTTTGTTACATCTGCAGGTTATCCTGAAAAATTCATAGGTATGTCACAAGATAACAGTTCGCATACTGTCATCAAATCAGAACGCGCAACATTAATGACACAAAAACTGACAAACTGATGATAACTGGGTAGGTAACAGAACAGAACTCAGAACCACATCTGTCAATAGTTTCTAGCAGCACGACGTCGATTGTCAACGCGTGATCTGTTTAATAGTGAAGACGTTCTTAAGTGAAGTGCGATCACTTTCGGCACTTATGAGGGTCCATCCTCCGTATGTCGACCGAAACATATTTTTTCTGATTGAAATCGCTAGTTGTATCCGCATATAGGAGGATTGTCTAAACTATCATTTTTCACTTTTCGAACAACATACCATCAATTGATATGAGGTGTTTGTCACCCCGTTAAAAAGTCCTGCTCGGATTTTCAGTATAAATTGGCTACGGTGGCAAGTGCTCGACATACCGTTTATTATGCTTCATGTTGCTCAGTTTTAAACCGCCACTTTACCACCGGTTTCGTCCTTGTTTGTGCTCATCACGAACAGATAGTCACCGGCTACTCTCACATAAGTGTCGACAGACCGTTGGCTCGTAACGTGAAAGATTACTGTATCGAACCCGTTCAACCTACCTTCATCTGATCAGCAGCATCGAGGCGCGTAACCATACGTTACCATCATTCTATAGAAACAGGATTTTCAGCTTACTCTCAACAGTGTGGAACCAGCTGTTGGTTTAGTTGGATGGTCTTTCTGTGCAGGCAAGGAAATCTTGGAATGTCCATTGAACAGTCTTGTTGGAACACCGAATTCAAAACATCATTTTTGTCATGACGCAGTTATTTTTCCGCCTTAAGCTTGTTATGACGTTCTTTGCTCCATCCCAGTTTGATAGGGTTGCTTGCATATTACCCGGGTCACCTGAACCATGTCAATTATTTCACCTAAACAGCATGCGAAAACATCTCCAGACCTATGTGGTCTTTTGACAGTCTGCTGCAGTCTCAAGTGAATCTGCTGGAATCCTGAAATCTTACTGTTTCCGAAGTCACTCGACTAATCATCTGTCAAGATGATGTGATGTGATCTATCCGCAACCTGACAGTGTGGTCAAGCCTAGGCCAGCTGTACGACGGATTGGCAAACACTGTCAATTGAGCAGTGTTGTACTTTTGGTTCTTCAGACATTTGGCGGGCATGGCAACCGAGACGGCTCAACCAACAATTCGTCTGACGGTCATTTGAGACGACCAGTATTTTTTCTACTGAAACCACGTGATCAAAAGTGTGCGACACAATTTTTTGTGTTGACAAAAATAATTGCAACCAACACGCTAATAGAAGAGATATTGGGTGGGAGCAAGACCACATTTCTTACAATGTACATTTCACACAGAACACGAAAGTGGACAATATGGTATTCTACCATACATGAATATGAGAAAGCTACAACACTGGCGATTTTAAGATTCCGAGAGGAACAGGATATCAACAAACATTAAGCTATCTAGAAATAAATGCTATGGAGAAAAAAATCAATAAACGAAATTCCTAGATTAAATCATCACTTTATTACAAGTAGAGCAGTCGACAAACTTTTGTTCTGAGTCCTGTAAGATTTAAGCAAAAGGATTGTGACTTGCATCCAAAACAAGATTGGTTAGGTAAAGTAAACTATTTCCAGTGAATACCTCACCGGTGGGTAACAGAGTCAAAATGTAAAATTTTAGAGCTAGTGTGGCTTCGTAGCTCAGCCGGCAGAGCGCCTGCCACATGAAAACATGGTGTGTCTCTCGCTTGTTCGAATCCAGCCGAAGCCCTGAATTTTCACAGTTGGGTTCCATCTAAAATCATACATCTGTCACACTACTCACCAGTAACACCTCACTTTGTTTGAATATTTCATGAAAGGTTGCATGCTTACCAGAGTGATTGAGTTGACCAGGGAAATTAATTAGTTTCATGTTCAGTGTCGCACATGTTTAGTAGTTATGGATGTTTACTTCTCTGCTGTTGTGTCTAAAATGCCCAACTGTTGTGCAGGCTATCAGCTAGATTCCCGTTGACGACTTACGTTTCTTAACCATTTCAGTCTGTTTTTAAATTTGAGCCCACTTTTCACATGCGACCGTATACCAGTTGACGTAAGTCAAAGGGTACATTGTGCAATGGCTAACTCGTACCCGCTGACAGAATTATGGTTGCTACCTAGAACTCTGGATTCTATTCGGCTTGGTCATAACTATAGATTATAAATATGTTCTCTCTTGCGTAATCTGTTATTAGTTAGCAAGTGGGATGACGTCTATGATGGCAGAACAGAAGGCTTCCTCGGACAGTGGACGGTTAAACTAATACAGGTGCATGTGACGACACAAACCATGCAGTGACAACAAACTGGTTGAACCGAAATCTTCCCTCATTTTCTGCAGGGCACATCGTGGCAATGAGTTACCCTATTGACTCAGACAACTCGTTTACAGTACTAATAAACAGTCGCATGTTGGGAGGCAACCTCATTCAGAGCTCGCTGTTCGGCTCTGTGCAGACTTCACCCGCTGACTCAGACAGTTTGTCTGTCCTAGCACTGATAATAATCATCCTTTAATTTAGAGGCAAAGTGTTGACTGTTTTGTACCTTTGCTACCCACATTTCCTCTATAGTCGAATGGATTATATTCGTGACTGGACAGCTTAAACGAAATGGTGACACCTCGCCATATATGTTAGATTTCAGTATTGACAAAATGGATCATTGATTTGAATTTCTGGTGAGTTAAAGTCTACTTGGATTTAATTAGGTCACAGAGGCATCATGACCATGAGACCAACTATCCATAAGACCTTCATCAACCTCTCTTATGAATTCGGCAAATGCCTGCTGGTGAACAGATTAACTACACAGACCTTACCAGTTTCCTTCTATGAGAATTAACTAGACAACAGTTGGTAAAGCAACCCACCTCTGCTCCTGAACCCCGGGCTACCAAACTGTTGTGATTTAGTGGTATGTGTCTGAACTACCGCAAGTTATGTTACGAAATCTCCGAATAACGTGGTACTGCTGAGACCTACTAAAGTAGGAACATCTGTCCGCCATTTGAATAGTTCAGTGGAACTAACTGTTTGGGACCGTCGATGTCTTATCATTTCTGCTGCTCACTCTGGTAGTTGGTATGACTGCTTGTGGCTGAGTTAGACATTCAGGATGCTGCCATCCACCGCAATGGTGTACAAATTTCCACCAATGAAAACACTAATTTGTTAGGCTGCCAAGTTAGTGACACTTGCTGGCCAGTTTCCGTTGAAGTTCATCTTTTCCTGGTTCAGATTATCGTGAGGCAAAACTGGATATTCCTGATCGCAACTTTAGAAATCAGCTCAGAGAAAGAAGTTGGCACAATATGTCCTCTCGACAACACATCCGCAAATCCGCTCAGATGCATGTTGGGTTTACACAGAGTGCGCGACGTTAGCGAAGCTCGCTCGGGGGAGGCTAATGGCTTACTGACTGGGCTTGAGAAGACAAGCTGTGGTGCCGTTCGCTTGTCCCGTTCAGTTTGGTGTACGCCGTAGCACAAATATATAAATGCATGACATGGTACAAGGTACGAAGTGAAGTCAAGTGTGATATTTTGCTTATCACATGATGGACGGCGCGATAATCTGGAGCACTAAATAGATGACTTTGTTGAGCATGTTTGAACACTGTTAATTCAACGACTATTTCGAACAATGGTCTTAAGCACAACAATTGTCTGTTCAGTCGGTTCACTCATCCGCATCCTATAGTTGCATCGCTCAGACCCGTTTCGTCATTTCAGGTCAAACAGATTGAACAGAGAGTACGTGTGGCCGTCTGTTAACATCAATCCTACAAACCGGATGCTTGAAATCTCCCGTCTAACGTCAAGCTTGACTAGTTCCAACACCATGGCGAAAACTGTTGAGCGATCACCAACATAAGACAAATGACGTTTTAAATTAATATGCTCACGCACGCACACTCCTCCACCAGGACGAGCTACGGACACCAGGAAATCGAATCTCTTTCTGGCTTTTACAGGGTTAACTAATGCGGAAAACAGATTTCTCCTTCGCACAATTTATTAAGTTACATTGATATGCATGTAGGTTTACTGGTTTCTGCAGTATTTACCCACACAAGTACAGTAAACTGTTAACCAGAAAATCATTGAAGAGAGTGTGCTGCCCGGCTTAGCCTTTCACTCTTTGCGGTCATAGTTTTTTATTTGGGGTGCATTATCAAATTTGGTAACAGCACCTTACTTTATAAACGCTTGTCAGAGCAATATTATCAAGTTGATCATCACTCACATTTGATCGCAGCGTTCGCATTCAGATAGACTTTCCAGCCAGCCTCTTTCGAAAAGAAGCTTCTTTTCGAAAGAGGCTGGCTGGAAAGTCTATCTGAATGCGAACGCTGCGATCAAATGTGAGTGATGGTCAACTTGAAAATGAACCAAATCCCCGACTACTCATCAGAGCAATATTCATTATTCCACCCACATTACTGAAAAGTACTGTGAAAGCGCGTTAGTATTGGAACTGAATTAACTGATGGATATTCTGTCAGATGTTTCCTAGCTGAGTGACTTGCGGATTCTCAGTGGCAGAACACAAGATGTGTAAAAGGAAAACTGGTGTCATTTTTGGTATGGAAACTTGCATCTACTGTGTATGACGTGCACTTTGTCTTGCCTGTCCCTAATTGACACACTACCTATCCCGGTACACCGGAAGTGGATGATCAGCCTCAACACGTTTGGTAGAAAATGTGACGAATAAAGAAAGTAATTCGCACAACTTACTGTACCTTCGGTAGCAACGAATCCGTTCTCTGATGTTTTGGTGTCCGAACAACTAGTCACACTGTTGCTCATATACTAATTTAAATTCTCTGGCTTGTTACGTTCCAGAAAAATCGAACAAGGTCCACAACTTCGCTGATCACCACTAAAATGAATGCTTTCCAAAGTGTGGTTTAATGTTCGGGAACTTGGTAAACTTGATCATCACTCAGTCCACTGTTATTTTCTTTGTGTAAAGCGATCGTGACCATGAGAATTGAAAGTGTGTTAACCAACTTTCTGAGGCAAACCGAACGATATGGTCGATGAGTTCTGCGAAACTTTTGAACTTATCGAACAAAAATCCGTTATTGAGCAGGCGTTGTAAGATCTCAGAAGGCGGACTACTTCGAGTTGCTTATTTCGTTCCCCATACACAATTTCAATTCCTCACAGATTGGCTGTTGGTATCTAGGATGACGGTCATTAGTCGCCGAGGACGGTGTGTATCCCGAACCATCAGTTTATTAGTTTCTTACATACTGAAACACTCACGCACTGATGATGTCACCTCGCCTGGTGATTAAACGTTTGTAACCTAAATGCGAAGCTCGGCAAACATATCAATACCATTTCTTGCATACTGTTTGCAAAACGCTTTTTTTGGTAGTAAACACAGAGTATTCGTGTGAACTACAAACTCTGCCTTTTATATGAGTTTAGTGACATCTTAAAATTGCTTGTTTGCGCTATCAGATTTATGTCTTTTCAGTGACAGGACAGATGTTTATGTAGGAAGAGACTTCTGATTGTCAGAAGATCTGTGCATCATTGGATAGGCTGAGCACCACCAATGGTTTTCACACAGCTAACCGATCAGCATACTACACATGCTGACATTGACAATTTGATGGCCTGATCGGCTTCATCCAAAAATCCCCGGTTTAAAAGACACTGTTCGGTTGCATTTGTTTCGCACTTGCAACACACTCAATGGCAAACTGTCCATCAGGGAAGACATTAGGAAAAGAACAGTGTTTCTGTTCAGGTATGCATCATTTCTGTCTCATATACAAAGAAGAACTGAACTAATTACTCATAACACTAAGGTCATGTCAAAACCTGGTTGCGTTTAACTGATGCCATGTAATATTGCTGTCCACAGAAGTGCCTTATCAGCTGTTGCTGCAGTATGCCTAGGTTTCTGCACTTTCCATGACGCGTTTGCTCACTTGATCCATTTGTGAAATTTTTGCTGTTTCAATGTTTTTTCGTTTGACGACCACTTGCTTCAGTAACTGCAACACTTACTAGGTCAATCATGTGAATGATTTCAGAAGAGCGTCTGCCAATGAAGTGACGGCGAAAATCGGATTGGCTTTCAGGTGGCTAATTCTATTCCACTAATTTCACACGTGACTTTCTATTCTGCCTGGAAAATATAAAGATGTGGACAACAGTAACACAACTGCAACCTATTCCGAACTTCATATACATTTACTCTGTAATCAGTTTCCTTGTTATCCAACTACCGATCAGTGCGATTTCGCGATGGATGAATTTACTTGAATGATTGGCTTTTGATTTTTGTTATGAGCATTTCATGTCAAATCTGTAGCTTTTAACTTGATGGGCGAAGAGGGCGAGTAGAAATTACGTTTTTCTTCCGCCTAGTCAAGACTAGAGAAACGAGAATGAACACCTTTTTGAAATGGACAAAACCGTGGTTATTTACTGAGGTCTCAATAGGAATTTTTGTAAATGTTATAGGTATTCGAGCAAGTTAGGGTAACTGCTTACATGGGAGTCACACTTTAACATCGGGTAGCTGAGCTATGCAGTGAGTAAACTGTTTTCTACGCTTACTGTTTAACGGCTTAGTTTTCAGTAAACTGAAACTAAAAGATAGACCCGTTCATCCGAATGATGATTCATTTTTGGTGACATCACCATCCGAAGAGAAATTCTTTCAAAATTTGTTAGCTCAATTTCACTGCTTCAATTTTTCTAGTCTCCTGTCATCCAAATTGTTCATTTACGTTCCATGAGGTTGTCCATCTAAGTAAAACTGTAGACATTATTCGAACTGTGATGGTTGTTTGGGATTCTATTCTCTGATTAACGGGATTAGTAAAGTAACAGCTTTCATAATATCTTTCTGTGTTTTTAAACGTATATCGTTCTGTTTGAATTGTAAACTGAGTAACAGTGTAAGAACAGACAGTGTCACTCGTTGTAAGCATGGATGCTGTTCAGTATGTTAATGATGTCAGCAAGAATATCGGTGAAAGACAGCATTCGAAGTCGGTAAGTTTTGCTGTGAGATATCCGCACCAAATTTAGTACGATTAAAATCAAGCAGTTTGGGCGTCGTGCTTAACATACTATTGACAACAGACTAAGGATAATATAATGTTAGAAGCAAGTTGTAATGCTCTACGTTTCAACCACCTCTGGTTACCCTCCTCAAGCGTGTTGTAATCGAAATCACATTAATGTTGGGACTATTCTCCATCCAACTGGTCTGATTTAATTGCGTTATGGAAACCCATTTGAGGTTTTGCACAATTTCGGTCGTTCTTTCAGTAAATTTTTAATCTGTGTACAAAGTAAGTGATGTGTGAATGGCAGAATTTGATTGACGGCTAAATAAACTCTTATCTTCAGGAAAACCAAGTGAGAAGTGTTCACCTGACAGGAAAAACATTGCTTCGATAAATCCACATTCTGAATACTCAAAGTGAGACCAAGCTTGAAGAAAAAGCTTTAGGGCTGGGCGTTCAACTATTATCCATCACTCTTCCAGAAATCCCAAATTAATTTGTTAGTAGACAGTTTGTAAAGTTAAACTGAATCGGAAGAAGTCATGAGGAGACCAGAAATGGCTGGCAAGCTAGATTCGGGCTTATCAGGGGGCAGGTGTAGCGGACTTGTAGTTTTTCCGAAAGTAACCAGTAGTTGCGAGATCTCAGCTGTTGAGATGTATGGCTGACAAAGGATGGTTATACTCAATTCCTTCCGTGAGATGTTTTTGGGGACAGAGATAGATGCGGCTGTGCAGTCTAATTTGATAAGAGGTAGCCACAAATACAGACTTAGGGATCTGTATAAAGAACACTGGATGTTTATTGTCTTACCATACGTTCCATTGTAGAACAGTAAAACCCTTCGAATTGTGTGTGACCAGTTTAGTATTTGACCTGTTTGAGTAAAATATGGTTGGGTTTAGAACGAGTATTTTGACGTTTCTGGCTTGGTTCCCTGTCAGTGGGTCCATCGGTAACAGTTTTAAGCCCATAAAAGTGGAGTTTCTTGCGTTCGTCATGTAGTATTCGGTAGTCATTTTGCCTCTCTAGATGGACCGTAGTCACTGACCATCGTTGGGTTGACCTATTCAGTTTAGTACACCGATCACTGTCTCTGGATAGGTCTTTAAGCGCGCTGGGTGTTATGATACTGACTAAAACATTTGTTTCCTTCCATTCGTTATCTCAAAAAGAATTGTAACATACCACAAGAAGAGGGTGAAAATTTTCACTGCGTTGACTGACTGTTGCCAAGACAACGCTGCAAAATAAACAACTCAAACTGTTTGTCGACTTGCATTGTGGATATTAGCACAAACAAACACGGGTGCATACACACCAATTGGATGATTCTGGCTTTTCCGTTTGGGTGTTGTGATTCAAGAAGATTCGCAGAAATACCCGATAAAATTTCTGTTAGAGTCAACAAGAAGTATATAAAAAATGTTCAGCTCATCACAATCTGCATTATAAAAACATATTCAACGAGCAGTGACTCAATTTTATCATATTTATTTAAACTAACACAACATAGTGGTTCCTCATGTTCTCTATACCATGAATGTTCAACTTTATGGCTTAAAACACCACTATTTGCCGTTATCAACCTCACCAAACCTTTATCCAGAAATTACTTCCACCCGCATACTATAGCTTAGGTTAGACCCGGTTGAAAAATCTGGGTTTTGTCTGGAATCGAACCAGCGACTAAAGCAACATATTCGAACAAATTTAAGCTTTCTGCAAGCTGAGCAACTACGCCATGCCGGGAAATCAGAAATTTCATATTTGGACTCATTTACCCCCCCTCCCCCCGCTGTTATGATTTCATGGTAAGAGGTGCTTGTTAATGTAAACCTATGACCAAGCCACACAAAACCGGTCACCCGAGGTGCTGGTTTATGCCACAGCATATTTTATAAGTGAAAATTTAATTAGGGGAAGCCTTAGAATCAAACGACTAAATTCGTTGTGAAATCACCATGGTTTCCATTTATCTTTTGCAATCGGTTCGAAGTTCAATCCATAAAAGCTAGAATTTGTTCTATTACCCAGTGTGATTTACATAATCTTACAAGTTGTTTTCTGGTTGAATGGTTAATAATATTCCCAGTGGCGACTAGGTCCATTTTGTTGGATGTGGATTTTTGGGAATAAAAACATGCTTCTCAGCATGCTAATTTTTTTTCTGGTTAACACTGATAAGGAAACACGCATATATGTCTAATATTTATCAGCTGAAGCATAGCAAGTCGCGCTGTCCCTTAGTTCTGGGAGCTTTGATAAATAGGGCGTAAGATTCTTATAATCCCCACAACATCGGTAACATCTGTTATCCAACCTTAAGTTCACCATGCTTTATTAGGTGGGAGAGATAACTTGTTACAGAATTAACCGTCTTCTAACAAACAGGGTTTATCTCCGGAAAGAGCGCGTATCAGAAAGAGACTTTGGTCGCTATGAGGACATTTGATTACGTACGACAGTCTTGTCTGTGTTAATACAGTCCTCCAGGAACAACCGATAAGACGTTTGAGCAAACAGTATTAAGAGGAATTCTCCCAACAAAGCGGAAAACCAGTTCATATCTCGGCGGCAAAGGGGGTGTGCATTGTTGATGAACACTAACGGGAGTGTAACTCGAGTCTAATGCTCAGTTCTGTGGAAGCGGCCAATTGGAAATCCCGACTGAGTGCGAATACTGTAGTAAAAGTAGAGATGTCTGCTGTAAATCAACCAAATGTCGGTCTAGTGGTCACTTATCTGAAGCATTGTCTTGCAAGTTTATTGCATACGTATATTCAAAATATACGCTGAAACACTTACGCACTGATGATGTCACCTCGCCTGGTGATTAAACGTTTACAACCTAAATGCCAAGCTCGGCGAACATATCAATACCAAAACCATCAACCTGAGCTACAAACAACACCACCACTGTTCCCAACCATATTCACACCTGCCAAGAAAGTCGCCATCGCAGGGTTATCGATTAGATTTAACTGGCAATAAATGTTATTGAAACTTTTCGGCAAATTGACCGCTATTCACAAGTAAAAGTGGTTGAGTGTTGAGTTGTGATAATTCTGTTAGTTATAACGTGAGCTCATTGGTGGAAAGGTCAACACGGCTGTCTCATGAGAAAGTTGTCAAAGTTCAAATCCAGGCCCTGGCAAGGATATGCACTAGTGACGGAGTGTTGTGGGAGTGTGACTGGGAATTTGCGTTTCTTACCGAAAACTAGCGACTGAGTAGTCTCTTTGAGTGCAAAAGATGTGGTCGGATGTGCACTATATGTAATCCAGCCTTTGTCCGTTAGTCAGAAAGTGGACTTTACCTAACGAGAAAGAAAATACGCGGATGTTGCATGATTGTCACAGACAAGGATTTACGTCGAGAAAGAAAGCACGACAATCAAAACTTTTAGCGAATGCGAAAAATGATCCGTTATTTCATTGATTCGCTGTTGAAGGTTAGAAAACGGGTATGAAGAAAAGTCAAACCTCAGGATTGACTACGGTTTGTATGTGAACAACCGATTTACGCGTGATAAAAATACCGTTGAGTTTAGTTGCACTTTACAATCCTTGCCTGCCTGGAACTATGAAGACGATAACTGTAGGTTCACGAATGATTTTTGCCTAACAATCGTTCGATTTTATTAAACAGAACAGGTACCGTCTTACAACCTGATGATCACAGACCTCGTCTTGCAGTTCGAATTCGACGAGTGATGGAAACTTTGGTTGTGGTAGTTGAACATTGGATTATTTCTTAATATGTGTAACATTCCCTTCACTTCACAGCTGTGTTAACCATACTAGTCTGCGGTGTATACCCAAAACAGATCATAGGTCGCTTACCGATTATTCCAATGTTTATCAGTATTCGCCTAAAATCGCTTCGTTATTACTCAGGTTTGACTTCACAGGTGGGGTGAGGAGATTACGTACTTGTGCCTTCTATACTGGGATTTAGTCGTGCCCCACACAAATGATTCTGTCTGGGAAAAAAACAGGTAAAACACGAAGAATGGCAGATGCAGATGTTTCCTACTGAGCTATCAGCACCCAATTCACAATAACATGAATCCAGTTCCAAACAAACAAGTAGGGGGTCGATGAATAATCAGTTGTCCGGTTGGGATAAATAATTAGGTCGAGGGAAGCAACCGACTCGGTAACAAACATTTTTCCTCACCTAAAGCTAACTTAACTCATTGGATTTAGGTAGTTTTAGTGTAACGCAGGTACGGTGTAATGGAAGAACGTAGTGAAATTCTGAGTACACAAGTTGGATCTATGGCGCACTCAGTGATCAGGACAAGACTAACGACTGGCTACGTGTACTAGCAATACTGATATTCAATGGTAGCACGGGATTCCTCACCCATTCTGACAAATGTTCCTTCTTTCTGGAGGTCGGTCAACTGTAAGTTCTGCTTATGCAACTTATTGCACAGAAGAGTAAACTGGCAAACGTAATATGAGGTGGCACCAACAAGTCGATCTCTTTTGCCCAAATGCACTGGTAGTTTCCGAGACCGACCAGTGAACCGACGTCAGCTATATAAGGTGTTCCCTTTAGATTTGCTTAACGAGGACAACCTTATCGGTCTGATACCGAGAGCCATCCGTTGAATCTAATCAGTTAATACTCTTTTGCCTGTCATAACACAATAATTATGTCGCATTAAGTCTACGGATGGAAAACCACACATTCTTCATACGCCCAGTCCGGATACGTTTTGTTCTATGAGGCAATACGTATTCGCTGCGGTTGCGTTTGCATATCAAATCTTGTCAAAGTCATCCCCTTTTACATTTAATTAGCAGGAAGTTGAGTTGGTGTGAACCGAATGTCACTGACAACCGACTGCAGATTTTGTACAGTCTCGTAGACTTCTCAGCCAGCCTCCACCGCGGAAGCTTGTGTTATGAGTGGAACAAAAAAAAGAGATTCAGACAGGGATAACTGAAATAAATAATGTCGGAAAGTATCTAATCAAAGAAATTGTTTGGGGGAGTCACTTTCCGTCTTTTAGCGTACTTTGTGTTCTTGTGCCTTGTTGGGACAAGTGTTTGTAGACAGTCCACTTGGCAACGACATAATGTATTCTGAGACACGCCCTAATCAATTAGTGAAGATTCGCTGACCCAATTAGGTTTAACTTTCCGATAAATTGCAATAAAACGAAAACACTAGAATTCTACTCTAATTTCGGTTCGCCATCTAGGTAAATGTTTATGGGTTCTATCTTGTCCAAACGAAAATCGCATGCCCATCTAGTACGGGATCATCTGAACGAGCACGCCGTTACACATTAATGTCTTGTGCCGAAAGGTTTGTTCCAGCAAGCTCAGGTCACTCACAGTTTGATAAACACATCCATAGGTTTTCATATATATATATATATATATATATATATATATACTAATCAAAAAGAAGGCAGACCCTGAGTGGTGAACGATTTATTGTGACGTTTCAAATCCACACTAGGATCCGTTATCAGACAAGCAAATGTGCCGGAGTAAGGTTGTTCTACCGCTCACCGTGTCCGCCTGCCCGTCTGTCTTCGCTCGCTTTTCGTTTCACCGTCAACGATGCTGACGTAGTGGCTGTCTACGTCAACGTGTCGATTGAACGAATTCCGCGAATAGAGAGCTTCGAGTACAAGTCGTTCCCCTTTAATTTTCGCCCGCACGACCACTTTTGCATGGTCTATGTTGACCTCGTGACCTGTGTCCGCGCCGTGGTGCCACAGTTGTGATCTAGGGTCGGCTCGTCGCATTGCTAATTTGTGTTCGTGCACGCGTGTGCGCAGCTGTTTGCCTGTCTCCCCGAGGAATGGAATCGCGTAGACCACGCCAGACTGTTCGTGTGGTTCTACATGACCCTTAGCATTCATCAGAGCCGAACGGAATGTTGAGTTTGGCTTGTGCGATATTTGGATGCCCAGTGGTTGCAGCATCCTTTGTACCGCTTCAGATATGCCATGAATATATGGTACTGTCATTCTTGTTCTAGGTTTTGCGCGTTCACTTCTCGTGGGCCCTCTGATAGATGCCTTTATGAAACTACTGGGGTATCCATTAGAAGCAAACAGTTTGAACAAGTGTTTTCGTTCTTGTCTTCTGAGTTTGGGCGAGCTACAGTGCGTGTCTGCACGTCGAAATAATGTTCGCACACAGCTTTTGAGCTGACATGCTGGATGATTGCTATCGAATCTGAGAATGACATCAGTTGTTGTCGGTTCACGATAGACAGTGGTTTCAAGCTTGCCATCAGGTCGTCTTATGATCAGTACATCGAGAAACGCCAGGCGTGAGTTCTCTTCTTTCTCGCGTGTAAAGGTTATCCCATCTATTACGTTATTCAGACAGCTGTGGAACTGGTCAAGCTGAGTCTGAGGTAAAACAACAAATGTATCATCCACATATCGGAGCCACACCTTAGGTTTGAAGGTTTGGAAGGCTTCAGATTCGAAGTGTTTCATTACGGCGTCAGAGAGCAATCCTGATATAGGTGAGCCCATTGGTGTGCCTCTCTTCTGCAAGTAAACTCGACCGTCAAATTGTAGGTAAGTCTCCACGCAGAGCTCCACTAATTGAATCAATTCCTTTGGAGAGAGATTCGTTCTATTGCGGAGGCTATCGTCCTTACTTATAAGGTGCTTCATACTTTCTATCGCAAGTTCCTTCGGTATGTTAGTGAAAAGCGACGTCACATCGAAGGAAACCCGTGCACCATCTTCTTCCAATTCCAGGCCCTTAATCTGTCTCTGGAAATCTGCTGAGCTGTTTGCGTCGTGGTTGTCGTGAGGTAAACACGGTGGGAGAATACGAAACAGGAACTTCGCCAATTGGTAGTTTGGGGCCGTCCTGGATGCAACGATTGATCTCAGTGGTATTTGGTCCTTGTGGACCTTTGGTATCCCGTATAATCGTGGCACTGGTTCCTCAAGTGGTCTAAGGTGTTTGGCCTGTTCCTCTGTGAGTGATTTCCTTTTCTTGAGGGCTGTCACAGTTTTGGTGATCCGAGCACTCAGACCTTTCGTGGGTTCCCCTGTGACATGTTCATACGTTGTGGAGTCTTTTAGGAGATCGTTCACCTTGTCTTTATAATCTTGTCTGTTCAACATGGCTATGGCGTTGCCTTTGTCTGTGGGTAGAATGACAATTTGGTCGTCCTTCCTAAGTGTCTTCAGCGCTTTACTTTCATTTGTTGTCAAGATATTTGTTGATTTTCGACTGGTCAGCTGTTGACACATTTTTGCCCTGACGGACTGTTGCATTTGCTCATCTATAGACCACTGCGTTTTAGTCCTGATTCGAAACATGCGATGAATTGTGTTGTAGACACGTCCGCATAATTGAATTTCAAACGGTTTATATACGTATATATGTTCATTATTTTGCAGAGTTTATGACGCTGGAGGTTTAACTAGGAACTAGCAGTGATATCCAGTTACACTGTCTTGAGGAAAGTCTTATTTTATTAAGAATTCGTTGGCGTCTATGTCACTGGGTGAACGTCTGTCGACTACAGGATAGGATACTGTGTGTGTAGTTGTGCACTAAAATGAGTACAAATGATTGATTGATTTGTGTTCAGTGCGTGCATGAGGAACCGTCATCGAGGACCCGAAGGCGAGTTTCTTACGTGCACGTAGACCAAGTGATTTACAATGTAAAACCCAACAAAAATTGCCCGTGATTTACAAGTCAGTTAAACTGCTCAGTTCGTCTTTTTCTCAAAGAAGCACCACGTATTGTTACTGATCGCTAGTAGGGGATTTTGGTCTCCATACAGACTGAACGTCACTCGCATCCCCCTAGCGTTTCCAGTCGGCCCTTCTGGAAAAGGAGCAATAGATTCGAGTTTAGCTCTGATTACAGCTCGTTACTAGTGTCCGGTCGATTTATGTGAAAACTGTGGTCCACATTAACTTCCAAAACTAATTGTAGTTGGCACCTATATCCACAGATCACACTGGATACTCAACAACGTGATACGGAAATCAGAAGTCGTAGTAAACACAACGATGATCGTAGGAGCGGAAGCATGCAGAAGAGTGGTGCAACAAGAACTGAGGGATCATGGTTTTAATCAAGGTGAACGAGAACTTTCCAAACTTACTGATCAGCAATATTTAGCGGATGCTGTTCTGGTGTAACTGCAGCAGTTTGTGATGTCACTTAAAAGCGTCCTGATTGTAGTTGGAAGGTGGAGAACACAACTGTTCGGTTGCAAATACAAACGTTGCCAACGACTACCAAAATACCGCCTACGACCTAGCTTACAAAGACCCATACTTGACCCATATTGCTGCATAGAAAAATGGCAGTCATTCGCGGCCGATTGGTTTTAATGTAAACTTTCACTTGGATGGATTAACTAGCCGTAGGTAGAGAGCTTACTTTTCCACAATCTTATCCCCAAAAGTCCAAGGCCAAAGCAAAGAATCGGGAATGTGGCAAAGGTGTACCTTGTTTAATCCAGCTGAGTTTACAACGATAACATATGACAACACTACAGTCAATCACGCACAGTCTACTGGACCTGGAATTTGACCGTTTGACTGAATCGTCCTTCCATTGTGAAGCACTGAACGGATGCACTGCTGAATTGGGAGTCCACCTTCCTTACGGCCATTTATTATTTGTAGTCTTCATTATTCATGGTAGCTCGCTGACGTTTTGGTGGGTAAAATGAACAATCATCCGAACTATGCAGCCAAATTTTTTTATACAGTTAACGAGGTTATAGCTCGTCAGTTTACAAATCTCTGGTCAAACTCTTCAGTGGTCCCCTTTGCAATTCGTGATTTTCGAAGGATACAATACACCGGAGTGAACTTCCTGTTCACTGCCAAGTTCCTGTTGATTTCATGAAATGCAAGATCATATCTTGCTCTAACCAGACGAATGTATTTAATCGAATGTTCTACTGCCCGGTACAACACAATTGCTTTGCTTAAACAAGATGTAAGATGCAAATATACCTAACGAACAACTTGGTCATGGCGATTTTCAGTTAATTAGGACAACAAACAGAGACAAAACAACTAAAGTGGTCAATTGTGTTTACGTCAACAGAACTGAGAAATGGTGGAAATGACACAAGCACTATGCGTTTGTTTGTCACAGTGACTGCTGCCATAACCACCCGCCTTTTGGGACTAGATGTACCATCATCGATCCGTAGTGAAGTTCGTTTTGGATGTTGACGTGGTTTATTCTGCTACCCGTCCACTGACGTAAACCAACTGGGCGTTACTACCTTATTCCGGAACAGTAAAATGTTACCAATTTACCTGTATGTTTCTCGTGTACAGTCTTCCATTATGATTGACTCTCTGTATGAACAGTGTGCGATTGAGCTGGTTGTTTCTGTTGCACACGCTGATGTCTTCCCCAGTGCATGCTTAACAAACTGGCCAGCATATTTGGGATTGTTGACAGAAATACGTTAGCTAGTGTTGTAATCTCACAAAATTTTATCACATCCAGAGCAGAATCTCGAACCAAGTTTTGGTGCTTGACAACCTCAATCACATCTTACTTAAATTAGTTGGAACACTGAAAATTTATCCCCATCTGATAGTGTATGCTGCACTGCAATTTGAACGTTGGGCTTAAGACAAGACAGCCTACTGATTACCAACTACGACGCTGAAACGTTGCAACTTATAAATAACTTATTTGCAGTTATACCGGCCAGGGATAACTAGTCAAAAACATACGCCTGCCAATCTGTACTTCTGCTAGACATGTTAAATGTTGGCAGTAAAATGTGGATTGGTATTTTGTGTAATACTAGTCACACCCATTAACGTGTTGGTGGAAGAAAATATGTGTATGATGTAAGCATCAAGAAACGATAGGCTGAACACAGTGACTAAGCCTGGCTAGCTAATCCACCTGATTACGGGATGAGCGACAGAATCAATCGCCTTGTTCGTAATTTCGGAGTAGTTCTATTAAAAGTACGGAGGTTGTGGCAGGAACCAACGTCCGCTCTAAACGGAAAGTTGGAAAGTTCTCGTTCACCTTGATTAACTTCATGATTCCTCAGTTCTTGTTGCACCAAGAATGCGCAATATCAACAATCACTACGATAAAGAAGCCTGAGTACAAAAAATGCTGAGCGAAAAATCTATTTTAATGCGAAAACGATAATCAGCTCTGAGTGGATTTTTTAAATTCATTCTCACATTCTTGTTATGATCAGCTACTGTTTCTTGGGATGACATTGCGCGAGCAACCCCACAATGGGCAAAACGGAAGCTTCAGTATTGCTGGTCGATCAGTCACATTTACTTGTGAACGATAATCAAATTGGCTGTCGTTTCCGCAAGAACCACAGATACAACATACTACACACGCAAGCTACGACGTAACTGTATTTTGATATATCTATATTTTCCATATACTTACAAGCAATGTTCGCAGAAAATCCACACATTCCAGGACTTTCCGATTAATGCTTAACTGCTTGATTGTCAATAGGTTCGTCATTCCGACGGTGAGTCCACTGTGTGTAATCTGTGAACTGCCTATCATGGAACATCCATACCAGGAAAAAGACTTTCTATAAATCCACGATAATTCTGCACACCTGTTATACCACTTTGATTAGAGTATATCAACTATTTGCTTTCTTTGCTCTATCCGCCACTCATTTCCTCTCTGGTGTAATTGTTGAGATACATGTGAAGTGTCCTTATGCAAAACATCTTGTGTTCTACTCTTCCTATTTTCAGTTTATTCGAGCTCATACCAACAAAGCTCTCCAACCGGAGATCAGTGATGATATGCAAATGCTAGCAACGTTGTTTAGGTATTCTTTATTCAAAATACAACGAACACTTCGGAAACAGCAAACGTTTTTGCGTTTGTAACTGACAATTTTAGCAATGAGTACCGGCCTATTCATCGTTTATTCCTTAATCCTAAGCAAATAAGCTGGATGAGTGTGCAGGTTTACAAAAGTCCTCTGCATAGCAGTGCACTCGTGAAACGAACTCCTTCAGTTGATTTAAAATCCCCGTGGAAGTGACAAGAAACAAAGTTTAAGCGGAAAGGCTATTTTCAATAGATTCTCCTTTTTGGCTGGTACAATTATACGAAATTAGGTGACGAGTTAGACCTTTATTAATCAGCAAGATAGTAAAGGTTAGGCAGGATTGGGTAAATGATTAACACTGGTTCGATATGGTTAAAAATACAAACGAAGTCAGTCCTACGTAGTCAGTGTTAATTCCCCTGGGACAGTACAACGGGGCAAATTATTTCACAGGGTGGGTGGGTTTGTTTGGCCAAGGAAGCTCCAGGGTTTGAACTAATTGTTTATGTGTGCACAAATTCGGGTGACGTGGTCGGATTGCGACCGCCTTGACTACCGACAAGATGCGGCATTAGACAGGTTGACCGGCACCCGATAGAAGGTACGAACTGTTGTCCTCGTGTCTGTGTGTTGACAATAATCGATCAAATGGGCCAGAATTGATGAATTGTTGTTTTTGCTCCAGAGTGAAACCAAGCGAGTTAGTGTTCATGGATTCGTTCAGATAAACGCTCTGTAGTGCGATCTATTTTGCTGGTCCGTAGCATTCCAACTCGCCACTTAATTATATGTAGTTGTACAAGCTGAACAGGAGAATTGATCCAAAACAGTATGTCCGCTGAAACTTGCTTTTCCATGAACCCCTTTATGTTCGCGGTAAAGAGGTTAGTTGGTAACATGGATGACAAACCAATAACCTATGGCCAAAACATGAACATTGATCAGAAATATGTGTTGAATTCAGTTTTGATGTGCACCACTATCCTCGTGCCCGTAGAGAAAACCAGGTTGAACGTCATCTGTCCACATTTTTTGCCACACAGTTTTGTAATTCTTGCTGGATTTAGCAGTTTCACCTCTCTACCATTAGCTGACTAAACACTTAACGGATTGTGACGTTTGTTCCTTTTACAGCTGTTGTTGCCTGAAGAGAGTTTTCCGCGGTTGTGCCAGGGGTCAGTAGGAGGCGGAATGTTGTCGGTGGTTTCTACACAATGTCAGCGGACTTGCGCGCAATCTGAAACACGTGGTGTATGTCATGTCGTTTTTTTCATTATAGGCTTGACTTTGTGTAGAGTTTCTAATGGTGTCCAGGAAGACAGCTATTTTCCATTGTACTGCGTCTGCCTTCCACCTTTCACACCTTTGGATTTTCATGTCTCCTTCCAAATGTTCTATCGTTAATTCCCCTTCTGTTGTCTCCGTGCTGTTGACGGCGTGATGCTCGTTGCTTGGAGATCATTTTTATGGTTGTGTTTGTGCGTTGTTGGTGCTTTGAACGGTTTTGCTCTCGCCACTAATAATTCCTTATTCCGTTGCCGTAAACAATAGATTTTCCAACAACTTTTATCTTTATTGATGTTACTGAAGATTTTGTTCGTATGCTTATTTTTTTCCGTCAGAATCACTGTCCTGAAAAGTCTTCTTTAACATAGCGGCTGAATCCCACAGTTTCTTTAGCCGTCTCTGCAAACCCTTACTCTGAAACAGTTTCTTGGATTGCTCACATATATACTCACCCGTCAACTTCTTGAACACCCATTGGCGTACATCAACTCGTAATTCCATCGCATTTCAACCTAAATTAAAATGATGCATCGATTCGCCTTCCGAGCGCCGACAAACTGATATTTGTGTGTACACATTAATCTACTCGTGGATTTTGTGAACGGGACAGAAACGATCTGAATCAACTGTGGAATGTTGTGTACAAAACGTTTGAAGGAGAATCAAATGACACAACGTTCACCTACTAACTAACCTCACCAAGAAATCCGTTATCAACAATTTGGTACAGAAACAAAAATACGGTTGGTTTTTCCACAACATGGCTGTCAATTTTTAGTAAACTAATTTGTTCAGCCAACAGGTATGGGGAGCACAAACGGTATGTCACATGGAACTATGACTGAAGGACGTCATGAAAATTCGCCATGGTATTTGAATACCAGGTACCCATTTTTGGTTCTGTAAAAGTGCACTTCATTACGGATGAACACTCCTTCCCGTATTTCTACTATAACCTGTCTGTGTGAAGTTTTTGCTTCAGGTAAAATTTGAACGCTAGAGAACGAAGCTACGAGGTTGCGAGTAGATCCACACCCCGTAAGAAAAGTGTTTGGACGTGAATGTTTACGAGCAATTGGTTGAACGCTACTAATACTGTGCATTACGTAAACCACCATTTAAATATGGTACGGTACACTTCAGCCAAATGTCTTCGCCATAAGCAACTAGGCTTTTAATGAGATGGATATACCTCTAGAAATCGAGAATTATTTGGTATGTAGTGTAAGAATATTCGGTATTCCATTGAAACTAACTTTCAGTCCTTTGATACCGAAAGTGAGTTTTTTCTTAGAAGAGTTGAGTTCAGGGAAATCACTTTTACTGAACCAGATCACTCAGCAAATTGTTTTACTAGTACCTCTTGAGATTGAGTCCTCAAATTTGGTGGAATCTCCAGTGAAATCTACTAGTGAATGGTGTTTTGCTTTAAAACCTTCTTGTCACACTTCACAGCTTTTCAGATACCGCCTTTGATGTTGAATGAAACCAAGTTCCTCAGTTCGTGATCTTGGTTCAGAGATAAACCAGCGAGTTAACTCATGGGAAATACACACTCTTGGTGATTATCCAGACGAGAAGCAATGACCGAAGTACGACACGTCCGTATTTTCACCAGCACGTTTTCAAACACATTCAGTCGATCTACACGTGATGATATAAGCTTTTCTTCCTTTGATAACACTTCTACTGGAGCTGTCTTGTTCTTGGTCGAAATTGATTTGGCTTTGTTAACTGCGGAGTTCAGTGATATTCCGTGTTGTTCGTCCGCTCTTTTGGGTGAAGTTAATCGGGAGGTTTCGTAATTTATTTAGAGCAAATGAGAACGGCCAGCTAACAATGGTGCAGAAGATTGCTTGGGTTTATTAGAAAGACGGCTGTTGGTGAACTAATTATCTCAGATAGGTTGAAGACAATTTTACTTTGTCCAACGAAGTCTTCGAGATGAGGGTATAAACGTGTAGTTTTAGAATCGTCATAGAGACTACACAGCAGGTGGTGGGTCTTACTACAAGCGGTGAGAGAGAACTGCACAATTATGTTGCCTGAATTATCAAGTGCGGGAACCCTGTGATCAATAAAGAACCGAGAATTGTTAAACACAATCTAGTCCGAACGTACATGACTGGCTATTATGTTTCGTACAACAAAGATTGCAAGAAAGTTGGTTTTAAATTAGCTCCTGTCGCACACCGTTCGGTGGTTAGTTCCGGATTTCCCTAAAACTGTTGAAAATCATCCTCGCGATTCGTTTTTATGCCCGATTACTCGCCTAACAAATTTCCGATAGTAGGCAGGTCGATTCACTGCAACCTTTGGTAGAAATCACTGTTTACAAATACGGTGCAACCATGTGTACTGGTGCACAATAACCTGTGAGACGGTGCAGCCACGAAGAGGGTTAACAGCTTCAGATTAAACCATCCTAGTGATTGTGAAGAGGATGTCTGAAATGATCACTAGGGGTGAGTGTATTTCCTTGATGTTCTTACTTCGGGGCTCATACCTTAAGTCCGCGAAACGAGTCCCATATTCTCGCCAGGTTTCTGGAAACTTAGACTAAGTTTTCCACAATTTACTGGCCAAAAGAATAAGCATCGCGAATGCTCAGAAACGCAAACTGATTTCTGAGATGGTAGATGAGTACAAATTTAGGAGCATTTTGAAGAATGAAAGTATGTTTCAAGGTCCTGGGTGGTTTAAAAATTATGGTAGTCCAGGTAGCATATTTACTAATAAAAATTCGCCGGTGGCACACTACTAGTTTCGTGTTCGTTGTTACTTGCCAATTAAAAAGTCTTCTGTATAAACTTGATAAGGAACGTAAACTATGGAACTGGTCATTTGCTGTCAGCAGCTTGGAATTAATAAAAATACCAATTATTCCACAGAATGTACGAATGTTTTGCAACGTACATCACGTGAATAAATGATGGTTGAAAAAGTGATGGCAATCATATTTTCAATTTCATTGGAGAGAAGATTTGAAATTGACCTTGTACGAGTTGTGCAAGATCTCAGTGCATATCACAGATTTTAAATATGTTCGATGCAACCTGAGGCAAAGTGATAAGCGTTGTCCGCTTGTAACCGTCACGGCAATTGGACCATAAACACAAATCGCCCTTCATCACCTAACGATAAGGAGTGCAGTTTTTGGAAACAAACAAAAAACTTGAGATGCGCCTAATTTGTGTAAAGCTTTTTAACTGCAGATATCTGCTCGCTTCCTACTTATGTCAAGGTGTTTTCCTTTGAAAGCATTTCAAAATCAAGTTTACTGATTGCTTTGTCAAAAAAATTAAAAGGATCCTTTTCATTGTATTTTGTGGTGGATTGTCAAGCCGGAGGTGCGGATACTCCAACTCTCGACAGAATACATCGACAATACGGCAAGGTACGTCTAAAAGCCCACAACATGCAGGTCGGGGACTGCACGGGGGACCGGATGAGCCATCGGGAAAGGCATGGCAAGCAAAATAGGATGAATAAACAGATCGGGGGCATGACCATTTGGGGGAATATCTCGACGTGGTCGTAGAATACGGCCAGAGGAGATGATAGGTGGATTGCAGGCAGCACGTGCAATCGGACGAGCCATCGCCCAACGAGATCGACCCAACGGATGAGGAATGGCAGATGAGAAACGCCTTGACAAGAGGCGTCGGACACACAAACCGGGTCGAAGTGCGCACGACGTGCGAGCGGAAATCGGGGGTGTTGTGGTCCGGGCTGAAAACTCATAAACGCGAGCGTGCGCGTAGCACGGGGACCAGCGTGTTGGACCTTAATGATTGTGTTCCATTGGTCGCCACTTTCGCTATAATATGACACAAAATGTAGTTTTTGTGTCAAAAGTAATGTGCACACTTTTGAGCATATATTAACAGTGAGAATTACAGAACGTAGTAGAAGTAGGTAAGCATCTACCGTTTGTTAAATCACTCGCAATAACTATCAGTCGTGCAGGTTACTTACTGTCTATAAAATGGTGTATACAAACTTATCGGTCTGATTTCGAAAATACATACATATCGCTAACTTTAACTTACCGTTGTTTATGAGCTAACAGATGGCAATGCGGGAAAATTCCACAGAAGTCAATATTTGTACTCCACCCCGTTTTGCTTTCAATACAGTCAATTTGCACCATACTACTCCCTAGTTCGAGTCAGTAGTACATGCCGCTCCTCTCCGGATCGCGATTTTTTTAATTTTTACTCTGCAGAAAAATTATTCCGAGTTGTCATCCCAGATCAGGCTGTTGTGACACAGAGGATTAAAATGGGGACCATTTCGTGGTTGACTCAATGAATATTGGCCATATCAATAACAGTAGAAGTGAAACGGATTCGCCGTTGCCTTCACTGACTGTTGGCTGCTCAACGAGCAAACCGTTGGGGTATTTTGTGAACTGATCTATCTTGTGCGCTACGATACCATCCGACTGAGTTCGTCCCCGTCTTGTTGAGTGAATATTCAGCTGTTTTTGCTCTAACAAACGATCACTGTTTGCATCATCAACCTAGCGCTCACACACTGTCTCCAATTCTCGTTGGTTTCACGCAACAGACAAACAATACTACCAAACCAATGGATTGCCGATTACTCATAGTGGGTACGGAGGATTTTCATATACGTCCCCCGATTATAGTTCAAAAACAATGATTAATGAACGAATCACCGTGTTTTAAAACTGTCGTTGCATAATAAGTTACCTAAGCTCCAGAACGGCATTTGACTCACTGTATTTTCAATTCATTTTCGAACGGTAACTTTCGCATCAGCAAGTTGCATTTTCGGATGACTTATGTGTAAATGTATTTCATGACCAAATGTTTGTATACTTCGTCACAGAGTGCATAACAGTGATTATTGTGGCTTTAACGGATACTGAACTGATGTGGCTGAATGTCAATTTTATTGTTCGCTAACTGAATGCCTCCAGCTTCTCAATGATGATGAATTCAGACAGCTTTCTCAACTCATCTCAGTGAACCAAATTTCACTAGGAAGTCGTGTCTATCCCCCAACTCACTGAGCGCTCACAAGCCCTAGCGAAATTTTGTTTTCCGGACACTTCACTGGCGGAACCTTCGGATTCTTGCTTCTCTGTAGATGCCTGTGGTTTGCTCCCGCTTTAAACTGCAAAACACGGGCACCCTCCAGTGACTAAATACATCGGAACTCTTATGGCCAGATTTCTTCTCACGTGCTCGACTAGACCGGCTTTCTGTCTCGCTACTACATCACTATGCTCGTCAGTGACAACTGCGACTACAGCAAACATACCGGACAGTTTCAGTGCCAGTTAGCATTTGCCCATTCGCAGTTCCACTTCGTTGGATATCAGATGAGCAACCCTGTGCTCAGGGGAATTTACATCCTTTTCTAGACTGTTCATAATAGGTAAATATTAGTGAAATAAACAGTTGAATTTTCTGAAACATTCAGGTTGATTGCACTAATGCATAGCAATCGACATGTATAAATACATGTCCATATAACCGTACATTCTGACTCCTGCTTCTGAAGTTGCAACCGGCGTCAATTCTGGTTCACTGTGCCACACGATACTATCTTCAGTAGCTACCACACAAACCCTTGGTTCCACTACACATACCGCCAGGCGTCTAAAAATGAATAACCTGACGTTGGATGCAAGCACTTCACTCGTGAAACATTATTTCCAGTCAGCCATGAGCAAGATTTGCTGATCGAATTAACGAAACAATCGCGGATTGGCGGAAGTTGGAAATCCTCGCGTATGTTAACTTTTTCTGACGGTTGGAAAAAGCAAAACAAGTCGAATGGTAGTTCAGATTCGGAGAGTTAACAATAGAAGATTTTCAGAGGAAAAAGTTATTGGGTAATTAGCGGAATATTAATAGCACCCCTGCCTATCCAGAAGAAAACTACTGCATTGAAGTATGCGGCAAACAGCTGCTACTTAGCACCAACGGTGATGAATCAGGCGTGCCTTAACTCTACTGCAATGGTTCTCACGATTTGCTTATTTAAAGATTTATATTGGTGTTGTGGGTACGTGCGTCCAAACTGCGAATGAAGTGGACTATCAATGATACAGTTACGACAGACTTTGCTAGGTTGTTCCGCACTGAAAACACCCGGATACTGCAAGATTATCTTCATGTAAGTCAATCAGCTTATTTGATGATGTCGCTTTAGTGAACTACCTTGACGGTAGTTACTCTTCCTAGGTACAGGGGTTTTCATTTGAGGACGTCAGATTTGATGAAGGATCAAAACCAACTTTCCTGCAATATGTCGACAGCGCATTCAGAACATCTTTGGTTTGTGCAATTTATCGGGTTCGTAGAGTAAACGAAGTTTCAAAACCCGTTTCGTAACGTTGCGTTTTACACTCAAAACATGACTAATGTCCTTGATGAAATGAAGTAAATAAGCTTGCATAGTTACCTCAGTATGAGGCACAATATTGACTTGAACACAGCAGTGATACAGTGAGTTAAGACATCCAAATGGTCTGATGAATAGCTCAAGTTTCGAGTTGGTTCTCTCGCACGGACTAAGGTCGTCTGAAACAGTCGTGTCCAAGCCGTGATCAGTGATAGTGTTGCCCAGGCTTTCGCGCCCAAGAAAGTAATTTTTACTGCCAGATTGTTGGAGATACCTGACTTCATATTAGGCTGTGTTAAACGCGCGCCGGCTTTGTAATGCATACGAGTCATTCTATATATTCCACTTTAAGTCCCACTGTCTAATATGTCCCTAAGTCTAGTGTCAATAGTACGATAACCACGTGAATCAACAATCTATGGCGGTTCACGCAAAAGGAATGAAGAACACAGGTCGCACTTAGAATCTCATGACAAGGCACTGGCCCCGCAGTGCAAACCCGAAATGTTTCGTTCGTTTTGACATTAGGGCGACAAACTTTGAGCAATCGGTAGGCCACAGTAGTGTAAGGTTTTCTGTCATAGCTAAGAAGCTTCAAGCAGAGATTTGAATTGTCTACTCCGCAGAAGTCCTAATAGAAGCCAGGAAGATCTACAACTGATTTGCCTTCATCAACTGCATCTGTCCGATCTTCTCTAACATCCTTTTCGAAATTCATATTGACTCTCAGGCAACAGTGCAAGTCGAATAAAACGTTTACCCAATTGATCGTCAGTCATGCTCATTATGACTTTTGAGGCAACCGATGTTAGTGTAACTGACCAGCAATTAACGGGCAGACTGCAATCATTGTTTTCGAAAGTGGGTGACGCATTGTTCGTCTTTCCATCACTGGGAAGCTTGCGCACTCGAAAAGTTGATTAACAGTTTGCCGAGTGGCTTCGTCAACCCTCTGGCGCACTTCTCTAGCAACAGACGACGGATGAGAGCTGGACCAGAAGAATTTAATAGTTTTGCAACGCTGTGGTGTAAACGCAGTTGTTCTCAGGACACCAACACTATTGGTACTAGCTGAAGGTATTGATCTTGTAAAGCTGGCGCGGAGCACTTTCGGATACTGACTACCACGAATTATGTTGACTCAACGAGTTGAAATGTTCATCCTACCCACGTGGAAGATTGCGGAGCGCCCTTCAGCAAAGGAAGCAACATTGTATTAGAACCGCTTCGGAGTGGTAAGACCCAGCCGATAGCGATGATTAGCAAACCCCTACAGCCGTTGTTTCCCGGACACAGGTTAAGGATGCTCATCGTATGCTTTTCCAGTTCTAACCAAGTGAAACGCGTAGCGTACTGTTCTTTTACTGTTCGCAACTATCCTGTTCAAAACCAAAGTGGGCATTGCCCCTGAGTTGTCTGATAGGAACATACTTGTCAGTGGGTCTGGTAATGATGTCCACAGTAAACCGTAATTGGTCATTAAACGATTGAAACTCTGGGGCACCAGAACGGGCAAAACTAGTCCGTTTTATAGTGTTTCTATAGGAAGTTTCGAGTAGTGGAGACTTACTGTATCTTGCTGATCGCTTAACATATGATGAATCGGTGGTTCGTCGGGCCAGAAGGGGTACCACTTTCGGGATTACTTACTGCAAATTATTCGCTGACTAAATATGATATGGCCGTGAAATTTTCTGAGTTACCGCCAAGTGTGAACTCTCTGGCGTTTCCGAGTAAAAGAGAATTCACAATTGAATCTTAAAACTCAAAAGATGCGGGTTCAACACGAACTCACTTGATGTAGAAGCCATTTCTAGAGTAACTACAATCATTTGTGAGTAGGATCTGCAAAACTCCTGCAGGAATAAGCTCCAGTATGACGTCACTAAATAGGCGATCGTTGACCGGTGACGCGGACGGTGTTTAATACATCATACCGATCAAGTGACCGAAGAGTTGTTTAAAGTGCACAGTGTCACATGTTTTCTAGTTAGCTCAGAGAAACCGGGGCGTGTATCGCAGACGTCTTGCATTAGCTGCCACGGTAAATGACCAAATTGTCGTCTTTTGAACACTGAAGATCATGGTGTTACACATTCATTTATGTTGCATTGATCCCCTCGTCTTCCATGACGGCTGTTATACCGGCAATCGACGCTTCTAAATGATTGCATTCGATAAGCCTCCAGTCTGTAGAGAACTGGTGCAGCAATGGTTTACAAGAACTTGGCGAGAGTCAAAAAAGTGCTTGCGTCTCATGAGTTTGTTCATGGTCGCTTAGGTCCCTGTATGTTTTTATTCTATGAAGTTGACTGAGCTGTTCCACTTCAGTGTTCACGTCATTGCCTTAGGTTAAGACGACTACTGCACCTCGTTTTTGGCTTGTGGGTTTGGGACGACTGTCAAGCATTCAGTGGAAACTTTGGGTGGAAGGAAAATTCGAAGTACCATATAACTCATGAAGATTCGACCTGGCTTTCTGGAACCGGTTTCCATGAAATCTGGTATTTCGCAGAATTTGGTGGCGAACAGTAGGCCAAATCAGTTAGGTTTGATCAAACATAATTTGAACTGGAGCGGCATTTGTGAAGGTCAAGTTTATGGAAGGCTGCCAGATGAGCAGGCCTAAGTATTCTGTTAACACCTAGAGGAAGGGAAATCCACAGTCAGGAGATGTACTGTTCCACCAGTTTAAATCCGTCAGTGTACTGACAAAATTATCCGAAGTTATGAGTGAAGGAACATTCTGAGCAAGAGTACATCTTGCTTTGTAGTGAAAATCCACTCGATTTACCGCTTATCCAAAACTTGACTCAACAGAAGATCTAACAGGGGACCAGTTCAGATTTCGCGTTAAAGATACCACAGCGGAACTGGATGAACAGATTCAATGTTACCTCTGCCCTTATTCGCTAATCCCTTTGTTTTATATTGTATCGATTAACTTACAGTTCGTGACTTTGTATGTGTTAATACGATCGGCTAATGACAGACTGTGATTTCTTCAGTACTGTTCTATATTCATAAATTCTGCCTCTTGTCTTGTGAATAAGGACTGCTTACTGCGTCCAGCATGAGGTCTTCTCTTCGTTACTCGAGTGGTAGGTCACAATTCGAGTGTGGTTTCCAGAGCCATTCGAAATCCATAATTCAAAGTATTACACTTCCAGTTCAGTTAAAAGCTTTATAGGCGCTCAACAAGACTCTATTAGACTTCGGGACGTATAGACATATTCTAACTGAATCTTCAGACCTGCCCTGTGTAGTTTTCTGTGAGATCAATACTTGCTCCACTCAAAATTTGGCACTAAATGAAGTGTCCAACAGTTTTAGAAAGTCACTTAAGTACAGGGTTGCCATGAAAGTTAAACGAAAACGGTGATAACACCAAACTGTTTGAAGTGCCTGCCACGCAGAGAGCTCTCGTGAATTGTTTTCGGGGAGTTGAATACAATGGGCGCTTGCGTGAACTAGATTTGGTCTGACTGTAATTGTTTTGTTCGTTCGATTATTGATTAACAGTTCTTGGAACGACGCGGAGCACATTTTTCTATCACATCAGCAGCCGATGGTAATCCTGACTTTCTATCTAAGATGTTCGAAGGTCAGACAATATGACAGGTTTCTCAGTAGATTGGTAATAGCGGCTGTGTCCACTGAACTCATCTCAGTACTAGGGGACTTTTGGGTGATGATGGGATTCGTTTTTTGTTCTGGCGTGGCATGTATTAGCAGTTTTGTTTCTAATGAACTAACAGCGGTTAGACACAATGCAAACGAAATGTGTGGAGTTAGCTTCTAACGCTTCATAACCAGAGAGTACTTGATAGATCAAACGAGAGTAAACGAAATATTAACAGATCGCTACATAAGTCTCCTTTCTGCACCGATGAAACTTCACAAATAGTTATCAGTACTCAGCTATGTCACGCAGTCCGTTGTTTTACTGAAAAAATACTAAACAGTTCAACTATTACGTCTGATCTGTTTTGCACATGAGGAACAGAGTTTGTCTACCGTCACTGTATGGATCGGAGCTACACTACTGAGACTCATATTCCTGCGTATCTAGTTGGCGGCAGCCAGTATACACAAATATTGGCTTGTGGCTTGGAAGTCACTGAAACCGATGCGTTGAAACGCACGACAAACAAACCTCAGACAAAATCAGACGAATAGCAAACATTCTGATACAAATCGAATATCAGCCGCCTCAGATTGAAGAGGATAGACTGGCGTACAGAACACACAAACCACGTAGTCTCAGTGATAACAAGAAAGTGGAAATCGAATCGTTCGCGAGAAGTGGTAGACTCGTTGACCCCGATATCGAAGGCACAAATCTTGATAGATGAAATGCCCAGTTGATAAGACAGATGACTGACTAGGGTGAGCATGGGACAGAAGAACTATTCGAAGAATTATCCTTGATCACGGCGACAAAGGTAGACGTGTTCATGGGGGCAGATCGCTAGCAGATGAAGAATTCCATAGTGGATGACAGGCGCGTTCTGGTCGTGTGCTTTAGCCGGGGAGCACTGAGTGCATCGGCGTGGATTGCGGACAGCCGTACGGTTGACACCAAGTTGGGAATTACCACCTGTATCAGTCAGCCAGGTTACATGACGTCTGGACTACTCAAGAAAAGCGGTGTCCGAATCCGACCTCGGACAATCGACCTATTCCAGAGTAGGCTGTGCGCATGAACACCCTAAAGAGCCGATTAAAGAATTAGAATCAAACTGTGCCAGGGGGGCTGATCAAGCTTTGGTGAACAACCACTAGCTCGGATCTGAAGCGTATACTCAGCGTTCTTAGTGCTTTTTTACAGTTACTTGTCAAAAATATTAATACCCTTTAGATTCGGCATCTTCGTGCCCTACGTTTTCTCGCTAAACTTTTTAAATTTATTTTCAAGTTGACCATCACTCACATTTGATCGCAGCCTTCGCATTCAGATAGACTTTCCAGCCAGCCTCTTTCGAAAAGAAGCACTAGACTNTAGGACTTCCAAGACAGGTCGAGATCACTGAACTCATTAAATTTACTTGGAATAAGGATGACTGGTTCGGCTCACTGACTGAACCGGCTGTCTTAGTCTGAGCTATATACTCATTTCCCTACACGGTCTTCGACTTGATTTAGTTTCCTGTAGTGTCTACTCTCCTACCGTGCTTCCGATGTCAGTACGGTGAGTGAAACACCTTCAAGTACCCCAGGACTCTTCACAGCTTATAGGCATCGTGGCGCCTTTTGGAACAGTTGACTGAACAAGACAGTGGTGCACACAGAGCTCCTGGAAGTGCTTACTTGAACAGAACCAATGAATGTATAGTACGTACGTGGTATCCTGACTTCAAATAAGAGGTCACGGTTTACAATATTTCTCTTTCTACAAAGTTTACTTTAGCCCCGGCATTTCACTTAACGGAAGACCTTTCTCAGACCTGACTTCATATGCAGCAGATGTTGTTCTACCACTGCTTCCATCCCAACCCTTTCGCATGGTCCTCTTCTTGATTTTCCCCATTATTAGCAGACTCTTCAGAACGAACAGGACACTTAAATTTTGGTTAAGTAAACAGAAACGTTTTTGATCCAAAGATAAGCTGATAATTTTACAGGTATCCTCGGATGGTGATGCTCTCAATTCTGCCATAATTTTCAGATCACTTAATCCCCCTCCGAAACTCTAAGTATTTTTCTGTATATTTTGTTATAAGCATTCACTTAGCTTGAGGATACACTGAGCGAGTTCCGAGTCAGCGTTCTTCTCAACCGTTAGGTAATTCTTACGTAGGGTAGTCTTCTCTGGTCAAACATCGGTGTACCTTTAATTAACTGTTTCCTCAGCGATTGTCACACACAAAAATGAAATAGACAGACTAGACAATACCTGCTAAAAGTGAAGAACAGACTGTTAATTCGAACCAAACTGTTTCCAGCCTTCTGATGTAACCGTCATCACCTTCTTAACGTTTGTCTATGCTACCTTCCATTCAGTCTTCAGCAGTGTTTTTGTTGTGCTGTGTGTTTTCAAACCTGAATCCAATGATTTTTATAACGTCGTAAAAGTTCTTCAGAAACGTCCAGCTAGGTCTGTCTCAGAGTGATTGTGATCTGGGAGTGTCAAACATTCCCACGACACCCGTTGGTCTTTGCCAACCCCAGTGATTCACTAAACTGGTTACGGTACATGGCAGAGTGCAGAATGTCGCATTTCGAGGTCACACTCATCTGCCCTTCGGTATCAAGGGTCGAATTAAGCGACGCATCTGATTACATCTGTCTGGTAGGAAAGCTTTTAATCGCCCAAACTTAAACTACTGAAGTTTTCACCTGATCGTCCGTAAAAGTACCTTTCTGAACGAGTCACGGTTTCTTAGGCTGCCCCTTGACTTTAAACTAAGGACGTTCTCCTACTGTGCAACTTGACCAATCCCGTGAATCCGCGATTGATCAAGTCTGTGCATATTAAATTAATGATTAGCAAACAAACAGCCTAAATATCGAGTGGAGTCTGTGCATGGAAATAAACCATTAGCATTTGGGACCTTACAAAACAGCAGCAAAAAAAACTGAATTGAGTAGTGTAGAAATAAACAGACCGAAGTTTCTCATGTCAACAGGTAAGAAATAGTTGAGGGCAAATTCGACGTTGGACACTTTCAGATCCCTTTAGCCATGGGGGTAAAACGTTAGATATTGTGTCCGTGACATTCATTGTGATCGGTGATTCGAGCCCGAATTCACATTATTTGTAGAACTCACAGTGGTCCAAATACTTTCTTAACGGCTCTGCCCAGAATAACCAGATATTACACATGTTTGGACTCAGCAGTGCATGTACAGCGTTGTATAACAGAAAGTGTTCGTCCAAGGTTCTTACGAAACAAACACGCTTAATCTCCAGTCGCTAGATAAATCGTTGTTGTTGCGAAATGTGCCGCAAATCGCATCTTGTGATCTGCCGCTGGTCTTTGCAATGCTAAATTCTTAAGTTTTTTGGGGTTATATCAGTGCTACTCCTATATATAAGAGACATCAACAATTCACCAGTTTGCATTACTGAAGTCCACATTCTCTTTGGTGGGACGCTAATTTATGAGTTTTACCAACGTTAAACGACGTGAAAGATGTGAGTAAATGCTGAAAATCGATCTTTCAGTTTGTCTTTTCTCACCTAGAGGCACTCTTGGGAAGCGGTTCAGTGGAAACTTCAGGTTCAACTTCGAATAACTCTAAGTTACCCTCCGAATCCCTTGAAAGTTCATCTTGTTTAGACCAACATCTACTTCTCGTTGAATAACCAGTCTGTAATTAGTTTTTGACAAGTGTTTTCATTTGTGTCCGATAGTGTTGACCATTCACTGCTCCATTCAGTGATCCATTTATGAAGTACGCGCATCCGTGTGAGTGGGCTCGTCGATCATTATCAATCATCATGAAATTGTGGCTCTCCAAGACCACATTTAATTCACTTGTCCCGTACTTCCTCGATAAAATGCCGGAAGTAGAATGTAGTCATTGGTGGTCTTATGGTTTCATCGCTACCGATTTTACTAAAATGCTAGATGACTCACTAAAATGGAAGGTGAGTCAACCAGCTTTTACCATGCTAAAACGTTGGGGTCTTTGCTTCCAGAACGCCAAAGTGTTCACTTTATAAAGTGAATACGTTTTGAAATGCAAGAACAGTCACTGCTAACATCTGTTTGTAGCATGTTTCCATAAATTCATGTACACTGTCATCCCCTCGTCGATTCAAACTGATCAGCTTTACTGTCGAATTTTTAAGCAAAATCACCTTCAGAAATTTGAACAAAACCGTTAAAACACGAAAACGGGTAAATGCAAACAATTTGCATTGACTCTTCAGTACCAAATTTACAGTAAAATGAAACGGCTTTTTACATGGAACAGTCAGGGGGTGAATGGGATGAACAGCCGATAGGTGGGTTAGGTCATCTTTCACCCAATCAAATTAACTTATAAATCACAAGAATAAACTGTGGCGTTCCCCGTAAAATTTATTACCCCAAATTAACAACATCTGAACTAAAAACCGTACCAAATTCAAATAATGTGGAACTGTTTGAGAGCCGAATAATGTCTGCTTATCATTCGAATGCCACTTTTCCCATCAAAGCCAATATTCTTACTCATAGTTCATGGCAAAGGGGCGCTCATTTTATGCAGAACTAGCCAGCCAGAACTGGCCAGCCAGATCAAGCCAACCAACTGCAATTCATCGTTCAGACAACTGATTCAGACGACGAACTAATTAGTGAACCAGCGTTGTCTTCCTGTCATGGCAATGGAACCCACATTCCAGTCAAGCGAGATAACATAAAAATGTTTGTACTCTTATTGGTCATGCTATTTGATTATATAATGAGAAGGGTGGCAACAAACTTGGTTGAATATTTACTTTCGTGATGGCAGACACAATGGTAACAAAAGAGAGGACAGCAACGGAACGCCCACCACACTTTCATGAACACCTATGCCGACTGTTGCGTCACTGATCTCACATTAGGAACAACTAAATGCTTAGCCATACCCACATGTGCCTTCCTCGTACTCACCTTTCGAAACCATCCATTTGGCAATGCCAGCCGGTATGACTTAGTCCATGTACATTAGTCAAGTTATAAGCATTTAAGCAGGTGACAGTAGTTCCGTTTTTTCATATAACTATCACACTGCAAAATTGTGGGTAAACATTCGATTGAACCTAGTGCAAACTCTTTGATTCCGATACCGGGGCACAAAATTAGTGTTGATGAGTGTGAGGCTCCCAGATCCAAAGTGGCTATATTTCTCAGTTTAGCCTACTTCTCAAGGCTCAAAGTTTCACAATTCCATTTGAAAAAAATGAAACTATATATCTAGTAGAATAACATCACGTTGTATACCGAGGTTACCTAAATTCATTAGTGGCGTTTGAGAAATCCTGCCGGGCCAATCGATTCCCCCCGATCATTTGGTGGATTCCGTATGAGGCAGTGGGACCGGTGCGTAACATAGTCCAAATGTGAAATATCCGAACTCCTGGTGTGGCTTCGTGGCTCGGCTGGTAGAGCGCTTGCTTTCTTGAGACATACTATTTCCCTCACTCGTTCAAATCCAGCGGAGATCTTGGCTTTCCAAATCCGGGTCCCATCTAATATTGTAACATTTAAGCCAGCCATTTTTACTCTGGCTGTCCGTAACACTCCTGGATCAACTTTGGGACAAATTAGAGCCACCGGGAGACAACGTTCTTCCGAAGGAAACAACACAAACAAGCATCAAACAAGGGCTCAGTTAGCCATTCATACAACTTACACAAAGAGAAATTAAGAAGGCACCAACAACACAGCAGCACGCTCTATTTATATAATTGAATTTCAATCTGTGCGCTCTTGCTGGTTTCGAATGCGCGCCACACTACTATTTAAATTCACTTTAATCGTTCTTCTGCAGCTTCGCTACTCCGTGCCGTCTTAATGTTCATGACACGATAGGCAGCACAGTGGGAAGTTTGTTATGACTGACAGAAGAATTTGAACGTTTTCGTCTTGTTGTACAACACGAACTCATAATATACAGCAATAAGCTCGTCACAAGTGGCAAATAGTATACTTCCCGCAAACTCAGAATCTGTATACGGTCATCTTCATGCGCTACCTGGGAATGATTTCTTCAGAACAACTGAATCTACCTTCTGACCGCGATTCAGCAGTCAACAGTTCTAATTCACTTGTAGGATATCCGCAGCAAATTTAGTACGAATGAAGTTGAACAGTTTGGGCGTCGTGTTTAACGTGGTATTGATAAACAGATTGGGAATAACACAACGAAATCCATTTCGATTACAACACTCCTGAGGAAGGCCATCCGAGGTGGTTGAAACGTAGAGTATTGCAACTTGCTCGTAACGTTGTGTTATTCCCAATCTGTTTATCATTTCTCATTCACCATTCGGCGTGCTAGCCGCATGTCTGCTAATGTATTGTTCAGTTAACATGTGAGTAGTTAAATTAAACTGATTCTTCTGAGCTACAGCCCTTACTTTGTGAAAAGCATTCATGCTATTCAGAGAAGGGGAGCAAGCAGTAACGCGAATCAGAACACTTCGTTCATTGCGATAGCTACAGAGGATAGTGAGCTTAAAACGAACTTTCATTTGTTATATGCACAAAACGGTTAGCTTAAACATGTCATGTAGAATTTTTCTCCTGGTAGACCTTTGTTTACAAATCTGCATTTGCCCAGTTCGATTTATCACCGCAAAGCAAATTGCAAAAGCCGTAATACCGACTCACTAATAAGTAGCGTGACAGATTTATGATTTTTTGTTCGTGCTCAGGTATATCGAACTTTTATCAGAACAACATCAACCGCAAGCTAAATACGTAGATATTTAAGAAACCAGTTCTAATATCCAGATCACCGAGTCACTAAAACCACTGACTGTGGGAAGTTGTGTTTAGTTGGCTACTGTTTACCGCTTAATGAACCCTAAAGTTTTAAGCAGAGAGAGGCTTGTGGTCACAGTCAGATTGACTTGCAGCGACGCAAACGTCGTTTTTGCTGAGGGAATCACAAACGATCAACACAAGTCCAATCGCCCGACGAATTACAACCGATGCGATCATATGCACCTCCGGATGTGAATAAGCGATAGTACATCAAGTCAAGTGGCGATTCGTATCGATGATCACATTCCTCAGTGGCTATGCTTCGCCGAAACTGGGTAGATCAGAGATGATATTGCGAACATTTAAATGAGGCAGGTTATTGGGTCTATGTTGCCTTGCATTTCATATAATCTATCATCCGAAAACAAATCGAGGAGTGAAGTTCTCTGATAATGTTGTCCGGTGTTGTGAGTACGGAAACGATCAGAGCTAAGTGTTTAAAAACCTGCTTTGGCGAAAGTACCAGTGGTACATGATAGGTAATACTTTCAGACCTAATTTGAAGGAGATGTGAGTGAACTGTTCATCTTGGAGAAAAAGCGAACATGATTCATTAATTCATTTCAAGTGGGATGAATTTAATACCCCCATGTTTCGCCGTATTTACAATGGAACGCAATGGTTAATCAAAACCAGTGACCCTATGTATAATTTGCTTACTACATGAGTGCGGCTCTTCCTTCTTAGAGGAAGTGTTAAACTGACTTTCTTGCAATTCTTATTGAACGTCAGCGGACACTGCCAATATTCGCTCAACAACATAGTGCATCGGTGATCAACGGTATAGTGTCTGTGTTGAGGGCTGTCTTAGAATGTGAATCGGATATCTTGAGTGCAATTCCATCTTCATTCACTTGAGCGGAACCCATTCAGAGAACGCATTTAGTTTTCCAAGCAAAGTATAAGAAATAAGTCCGTCTGGCTTTGCTCGACAGACCACGTGTTGAAGTATCTACCCACACTTAGCGCTAACAACTTTTGGCCTCGAGTCACTAATTTACCGAAGCTAAATCGTTGCCAGATGCATTTTCCTTTTTATGACGTGCAATTACTACGAGTGTTCGAATAGAATTAGGTCTCCTTTGGGGCGCGGCAGAATTTTCAACGGTCTTGCCGTCTGTTCAAACGGGATTATGCTGAACGACTTCTGTACAAACAAAATGGAGCATTCAGGCTCCCTCATATTTGAGGAAAGTATGCCATGTGTATAAACTGAAAAGAGAATCCAGTGATCTTAATACGCCACTGCTTTCAAATCTGAATGTCGCGCACCAAGTTTGCGTAATAACTGCTGTGAAATGTCAATAAACAAACCTCTTTGAGTGGTCCATTGGACATAGGACGTGTAGAAATTAAATGAGTTATTTTCAGATGAAAAACTTATGATGAAACAGCCTGTTTATGGTTGACCCTACTGTTGACAATTGCGAGCAAGGAATGGGGCGGTGGTGGTGAGGGCGGTTATCGACAACCTCGCAGTTACTACTAATAGTTACTTATTAACCAGTTTTATCAAAACAAGAACTAGTAGGCTGTTTTGTACCAGCAGCCACTTTGTGAGACAACACGAAGGTCACGTGATCTGCTACATTAGACTTCAACTAACTCACGTAGTTCTTCGATTATTTTTTAACTTTCCAACTGGGGGAATGGTATGCCGTCCAGACGTGTACGTAGGCTGGCAACGTCATGTGCTTGTAAGGTTCCTGCTCGCACTACTCAAGTCTTGGTATTCCGACACCCGCTTATACCTTTGATAGTCGAGGTCTGTTTGTTTGTTCCGTTGAGTAAATTATCGTCGGACCGTACAGCCGTATGTGCTAGTTACCACACAAATCTACAGTAGTGACTTGTCATTTTATCGATGACAATTTCATTGTTGATAAAGCACAAGCCCACAGATCTGGACACAACAGTATGTTTGTTTTCTTCTCAGAATAACCAGTACTTTTGTTGTATCCCATAAATTCAAAAGAATTAATGATGAACCTCGTATGTGACAACCTGTAGACTATGTAACTGCTGCGCATTGTGAATGTAGAAGACAGGTAGAGCTAAGCAGCAATATTGTAGTGTTGTGGCGTGAGTCACAAATGTACGGTAGAGTGTGCGGGCAAGAAAAAACGGACAAGAGTGCTGGGGGAGGCTAGACTGTAAAATGTCACAGATGCAAACAAGTGCAAATGACCACTCAAGCAGGTCCCATGACAAACTCAGTCAGACAAGCGTAAGGCGTGTTAGGAACAGTGATTCATCATGTGATCGGGCTTGCCGCACGTCCTCGTGCGCACGACAAGCATGACACTATTTCTGCACCCAGTAAGGCCTAAAATTGCGGAACCCACAATCATCGTGAGTTTTTTGCAATCACTGTGCTGCACGCTAAAAACCAATATACACCATCAGCCTACTTGTCATACCTCTGACACCCGTCTATTCCAGCTCCATCCCCATGGTAGTGGAATACAAATGTAATTAACAAAAACCGTGCCACAAGCCTGGGGACTATTAACTGAAACGAAAAGTAGACGAAGTGTACATGGGATAGTTGACAAGCCTTGTCTAGGTTATGCTGCCATGTTCGTACACATGACCGGCCAACAGTGTGGATGATCTCACCGTGCCGAACCAGACGAGAAAGTGGCTGTCCGGAAAGTCTACCTCATTATGGAAACTGTGGGTACAGTGGCAAAAATCTCTACTTTTAAGCAGCCGAACGCAGCCCAGATCAGATTTTCGCTGTCGCAGCCTCAGTACCGGTAATTCCAATCACCGTGCAGAGAGGTAAACCATTGCAGAACAACAGAAGTAACGACGTTATGAGACAAAGGCATATTGCTTAAAGCACCGTTTTCTGATGAACACGTTTTATTGGTGTTAGTGTAAAACATTTTAGAGATAAAAATTCCCTTCGACCGACCCCCTCTTGATGCTTCACGTGACTTTGTGTAACTAATTGTTGGGCGTTGTTATTCTAGGGATCCACATCTAAAAGTACAAACTCTACAGTAGCCTCCATTCATTGATTTCCGCTGGCCTACCCACATACCTGTTACCATCTTTCAACCGGTCATCACACCACCCCTGTAGACGTGACCTTCTTGCGGGCTGTCAAGGCATTGCCATCAACTATTAGGTCCGCCCGAATGCCGGGTATCCAGTTGCACACCAGACAAACATGATGGCATCGCATCAGCTCGTCTCTGCCAGTAGGCCATCTGTGTATTTGCAGCTTTGATGGTCCATTACGGCCATTCGTTGTAGTTTATCCTGCGAATGCAAGCAAACTGAGGTACGTTTCTGCACTTGATCATATTGCTCAGATTAATAGTTCCACGTATCCGAGGTTTTAATCTGTACTGATACTCGGTGCCGTTGAGTATATGTGCCAATCAACGTTCTTCGGAAGAGCATACAAACAGTCTGAACGGATGACGACGGTGGGGTCGGAACTCTTTGATCATCTGTCTATACACAAGTTCATGCTGACTACGTCCGGTTTGGACTTATCAAGGGCAAATGGTCGGACTGGAATTTGAACGGACAACTTTTGTGTTATCGGCCAGAATTCCAATTTACCTTAACCACAATGTCTTATCCTGAAGGAGTGACATAAGTACATGAAAGAAATTACGTCTACAGATTCGCTTTCTGTCTATCACAACTCAGCAACTTGTAACCTTTATTCTGGTGTTCACCTCAACAGAAAAACAGCTTTCAGTCGGAGTTAGGCCTCATTGGTTGAATGGTTTATCATATTTATGCACGTCTCTTTCTGTCTCGGTACGCTTTGGATGTTCCGCGAAACATTGATTCTATGCATTTCAACCTTAATCAGACAGTGACTCACTCTATAATTATACCTTCGCTGAATAAAGTTCTTAAAGTGTTTGGTAAACTCATCCACGTAATTCTGGTAAAACAGTTATTATCCAGTACGTGTTGACAACGTAATAACATGAAGAAGCCTTCCTCAATCACCCTTGATCTGTATCTGATCACCCCACGACCGTAATGTTTCGTAGCATGGATAACATTTGTAAAGTGTTCCACTCAATTCCTGAGGACAGAAATTACGGTCAAGTTGAATGAAGTTAAGTTGTACTTCCGAAAATTGATTCATGCACACAATACATCACTCTCAGCCAGACTATCGAAGCCATAATCCACTGAACTTAACCTACTCGTCTGTGACCGCTCACCAATAAATACAACGCTTCAATCTATGGAGATTCACATGTATCAAGAACCTGTATGAGTTGTACAAGCGACAAACATTTTCCACTGATTCAAAGTGACAGTCTAACCACGTAAAAAGACAAATTGCGAACCATTTATTAGACAATATTATTCTGCGTTACAGTCAGCCTCGGAGTGAATTTTTTGTCAATTTCAAGTTTATAAACCACAATACTGATTGCCAATGTTATATGGAAAGTAGAGACTGTGTGCAAGTAAACTAGGCGGCTTCCATTACCATGACAATCTTTATTGCCGCCTTAATTGAAATGATAATTCTGGAAAGTTTCGTTTTTCAAGCCAAACGAATGAAAGGTCATGTTGATACGGACTGCTTGTCATACACAAAGTCAACTTAGTTACAGTGCCAGTTAATGGTTTACAGATAATTAGACGACAATAGTTCATAAAGTGAGCGAGTTTACTATCCCAGTAACTGACCTCACCATCCACCAATATACTGATAGTTTGGTGAGTCACTTATTACTCATCAAGTCTTCAAAGTTTGTCGTTGGAACGACAACGAAATAGCCATAAATTGCGTCACGTGAATATGGCGGGTTGGCTTCCAAATGTTGATACACATAAACTTAATCATGTCAGCCTTGGGAAAAAGGCACGTATTGCAAACTAGTGTCTTTTGAGAAAACACAAATCACAGCATGGTGGGTTCACTCTATTGGCTGGACAATAGGACAGATGAATATTAGTCGTCGCTCAATTCATATACGAAAAAATAGCGTTGAAGTCCTCAAGATTTTAGTTGTCAAGTAAACTACGATCAGCCCACGGGCGTTTGTTAACCGACTGCAGCTTCTTTGACAACCAATTTCCACGGGCTGGTAACAATAACAGATGGCGCTCATTTTATTCATATAGGCGAGACACGCTTAGATTCTGCGACTGCCTCCCAATACCACTGGCCCAGCCTCATATTGATCATGAGTGGGCGCTGAACATTTTGCTATGCAATGAAAACCACAGTGACACTATTAACGACGTTGACCGCCCACACATTCTACCGTAAAAATCGCATTGAAATCGTGGTAAGAATTGCACATTCACATGACCTTAACTGTTCCGATCGAATATGTTTTGAACTGCATAGTAGCAGTTCATCTAGTCTGTACGACTTCTGAATCATGAGGGCGCTTTAAATAAGTTTCTTGTCGTCTTTTTAATAAAGGATCCATTGTTCTTAGGTCAGTTTAACTACATTCCTGATCACAGTTAAATGTCAACTGAGAGTGAAGATTTGATAAATGATAGTCATAAATCGAATCAGGTACTCGCAGTATCATGCAAACTCAGTTGGCCGCATCTTGTCACCGATAAACCTCAAACAGGCATGGCCAGCAAGCCAGAAATAAACCAGTCAAGCTGCTTGTTTGCTTAAGTATTCAGGTGGCTATTGGTTGAATATCATACACACGTGATCATTGTACTTGAGATCAGAAAAGCTTTCGGTCAGGTTAATTTTAAAAAAAGCACCGGACTCAAATTTTGTTTGCCAACTCTTCTATCGGTGAGTATTATGGTTCGCACTGGAAATTGTACTTTGTAACTACATATACGTCGCTAGAGGGGACCGCAGTGCAAGTATTGACCGTTACGATGAGAGCGCTGGAAATGAATTCTAGTAAGAAAGAAAGTTGGTTCTATTGTCTCCTGTAAAAATGCAATATGTGATACACTAGTTAACCTATGCATCCAATAAGTATAACATTTCACCTCAAGAACACATGTATTCCACTTTATTAAATGGCTTCCACCGAATGATTTGGTGAATTATCGTCTGACGGAGTTTATGGGACAGTTCTTGTTGCAGTGGATTTCAGTAAAAATCTCAGTTGAGTATTAAAGTTCTGATAGTGATAGAATTCTTGGTAGATATGTCAGTTAGGAACTGACCATCTGTAAAATGATTGGTCTTTTCTAAGGGAAGTGATTAATGGAGTTTGGGTGAGGTGTGGTATGACAAACAACGGCATGCTGAGTGATGTACTCTTCCTGCCACGAGCCCAAGTCGTAACTAAGGCCACACTATCCAAAACTGAGTGTCTTCTACGTGTGCTGTCAACTGTTTCCAAATTATAGTTAATTATGGGTTACGTTTTAATTTCCAATTAATTCGAAGTCTGTTTCTGGTCGACAGTTAAACGAAATTAGTTTGTTTCCGTCCTGTGAAGGTGAATGACCGAGAACTTACGAGCAAATTAGTAGATACAGTGTGTCTTGAAATGCGAAACCATGGACTTCCTGATTGACCGATTCCGCACTCGGGCGAACGATAAAATGAGTTTGATTGGACCATTTTAACAGCGTGTGAAATTAATCTTTTTAGGCCATTCCCAGCATATCGTTCATTTTTATTATCTCTGAAATAAAATTATAAAACCTTCTAAATCTTCTGAATTTCACTTCTCCAAGTTTCTAGTCCACTACTTCTGTTGACAGATCTTCATTAAGTTTCAAACGGCTTATGTTTATTTGGTAACTGTTTTGCTCCACAGAAATATGCTCGGAGCAGTTATTTTTCGCATCTGAAGCATTTTTATAAACTAACTCGAATTCGTGTGAGCCTAACAGAAATCTCGTTGATGAACATAAGATGTTACTCCACTAATCTGTGAGTTCAAAATCAGTTTTGATGAGAGGGCCTGTAAACAGTCCTTATGGAACCACTGCAATGAGTTTTTAGACTACAAAGATAACTGTTATCTTCGGGTCACATCTTCACGTACAGAATGATCTTATGTTACAGTTGCAATATTATACTACAACAAAGTCACCACTGTGACAAGCACAAGTTAATCGTCAAAGCGAATGAATGAATGTTTCGCCTCTTAGAGACGGTACTACTACTTCCCTGCCTAGTTTGTAGTTGACAAATTAATGTGAACGTGTTGAGAAACATCACTTGCATTTGGAACACATTTTCACTCTTGCTTCACTGTCAACATTTTTTACTGTCAGAAAAAGCTTTCAGATGTCCTTCACATTCAACGTAGCTATCCGATTGTCATAATGTAGATAATCAGCCAACTGGTAGTATGAACAAGTGTAAACATTACGATCAGATAAGACAGTGTTAATAAATAGAAGTAACGCCTAATAAACACACCTGTTTGTAATGGTGGTGAAATCGTACACACATGACACTGCATTGTGAACTGTTCATTATTTGTATAAATAAATGGAAAGCTACTGAAATGAATAAAAGTGTCCGTCAACAAACACTTCCAGGGCATTTGATTCGTGCTTTTCAACGCAGTTTATTGCTGTCAACTAGATTGAAACCCCATATTTTACAGGGTGCTGGGCGGTTTCATTTCTCGCTGTTTTATTGGTCCATTGTTATCGTTTGAGTCTGCTTGCGATCATCTCTATTCATCACTGGTTATCCGATGAATTCACAACCGGAACGGAGGTGCACATGCACTTTGACCACAATGCTTTATATACAGGCTAACGAATGCGTGCACAACATTGGAGACAAAGGACTATGTGCCATTTCAGTTCTTACTAAAAATGCAGATCCTCGAAATAACTGAGGAAGGTTGTGCCAGATTTTTGCAGTCAGCTAATAACTTCCATTTGGACTTTTGGTTATACATTGGTTACCACAGAAATCCTCCCCAAGTACTGACTTGTTTTTAACCGCATAAATACAACTGACAAGGGGGGTGTTCCTAAATGATGTTCTCTCAGCTGTTTATTTGAACACTTGTCAGAGTGAGTGGCTGACTTCTGTTTTTTTTGCTCAAGAGCAACGTTTTTCAGGTTTCCTTTCAAATACCCGGATTTAAAGTACTGGTTTGGGAAGACGACGTATATAATTTATTCTAAGATGTACTGATTAGTTATACCTTCGCAATGCCATATATTGTATTCTGCCAGTCAGGTGATCAGGGAAGTCAGTTACCTCAGGTAGCATTATTCCAGAGGCATTTGGCGGTGATCATATAACCAGCATGATCAAAGTGAACATGGTCATGAGCATTATGAAATGGAATATCCCAACTCACATTTTAAAAATAGTTCTTAGAACGGAGCAGCAGACGACGCTGCTACCAGTGATCAAGTTCACTTGTTAGAAATGATTTGTTAGGACCAGTATTAAACATTGCTATGGGACAAGTTGTTTCCGGTGTGACAACAAACGAAGCCTGAACTAGGAATTTATTTATTCACGAGTTTCTATTACATGTTATTTGAAAACACGACCTGGATAACAGTTAGTACTTTATGCGGTTGACTTTTTCATATGCGCTGGCAATGGTGTATCTGCCATCTCTTTTCCAATAGTTGCTTCCGGCTGCCAACATTTTGGCGCTCAGGACTGTCGTTTAGCTTCCGGTTGTTTGGCTCGTGTCTGGTCGTTCATTATAACACCGTACACTACACAACACTGGCACAAACAGTCTATCCGAGAGAAACATCACTTCATGAATAATGAACGTTTGATACTGAGGATATGCCAATCTGGTTGATCTCAGAAAGCACGTTTAACAGACTTTTGTGACTGGCTGTCGAACAACTTAACTGCCTTTCAGCTGACAACATAATAAATGAAAATAAACCATTAGATCGTTGTATGGAAACCATTTATAACTTTTATAGAGAGGAGTCGTTGAGGACAACACACTATTTTTCATGAAAGTCGGAAAAGAGCAGAAAGCAGCATCATTACTTGCAAGGAACCTAGCGGTAAACAAAGTGTCAAATTAAGCATGTAATCAATAAGACGATTTCGAAAGCTAGAAAAGGAAACTAGAATACCAGACTTTGGAAAAGATTCATCAAATTCCATCCGCTTGACTGCGTGGCGTGGACTATACAGCCTTGTCAACAGAAGTAGAGGAACGAAGTGCTATGAATACAAACTATATTCTGGCGATTGAAATCCTAGTTCATATCATTGTGCCCAGTTAGTTTTAAACTTACTTCGGAAGGTGTCAGGATTAGGGTAAACCTGACCCGAAGTACACGGTTCTGCTGTCAGAATTCATTCGCCTCAAGCCGTTATTGATATATGGATCGGCAAGGAAATGAAAGAGCTCTTTGCGCGCTCACTTGGTCACAATGTCAATGAGTTTCCTTAAATACCGACCAGTTTCCTGTGTTAATTTTGAAAACGCATTGTCTAATTATATTGCCGTGGTTCTTGTCGTTCTCAGTTTGAGGGCCAATCGGAAGCGGTTTCTATTCACGTTATATGTTCACCGTATTCGTATCAGTCACTTGCGTTCATGTTTGATATGATTCCGTTAAAACGGAAGATCAATAAATGAGTTGATCAAAGGCATTTTGAAGAGTACTGACTTTCTTGGTACCTGCCTTGGAGTAGTGGGTACTGATTTTGTTCAGTGGTTGAATAAGATGTTAACTCAGGACATTCAGGCAGATCGGACGTATCCTTCAATAAACGTTCGAGGTGATGATAAATGATGGCGTGAACCAGCTGGTGGTGCGATGCACGAGGGCCAGCATTGTTCAACCAGTTATAGCTCCAGAGATTACCAAAAATTGAACGACATCACTGAACCATGACTCATCATTACAGGTGCCGTGGACTGATAAGTCAGTCAATATATCAAACAACACTGACCAATAACGGCAAGCAGACAGGTCGACCAACACATATCGCTTTTCAGTATGAATAAAGCTCTGCTTTTGCGCAACAGCATATTTCGACCTCATCCCAGTCTGGCATGTATTTCATGAAGGGCCACGCAACAAACAGGTGTGGGTTGCTGACCACGACTTTCCCATTCAGAGTCCTAGTACATGAGTGTAATCCATGTTTCTTGAGGTTTATCAGAACCACCGCAATCATTTGATTTAAACCGCATTAGTTGATTCAGAACATACTGTTCGTAGACTCGCCCGTCATGAAATTAATGACCTGTCTTAACAACCGGTTGATTCTCTTCGTAGCCCCTGTCCCAAGTTAGTGACATGATTCACTTCGACCAGATTTCGAGTTTAATAGCACCCATCACAATCAAGTAAGCTGTTCAGCCAGTAGATCTCGTTACTTTTGCATAGCCTTTTCAAAATCGCAATCAGAACTCCGGCCACGCTTTCATGAGGTAACCTGGTAATCAATATATCATCAATCTCACGTTACACATGGTCGAATTATTATCGCTGGACGCACAACCAGCTTTGCTTATAAACAATGCATAGATTGCTTGACTGTCTCGATAAGCTGCACAACTGTTGTCAATCATTTTCAGTCTATACCTCTGTGATTAGAACTTATGAAACAAGCACAAATCTTCTGTTTTGTTAAACTTGCAAGGGAGTATTTCAACTTGAGGGACTGATAAGTCAGTCAATATATCAAACAACACTGACCAATAACGGCAAGCAGACAGGTCGACCAACACATATCGCTTTTCAGTATGAATAAAGCTCTGCTTTTGCGCAACAGCATATTTCGACCTCATCCCAGTCTGGCATGTATTTCATGAAGGGCCACGCAACAAACAGGTGTGGGTTGCTGACCACGACTTTCCCATTCAGAGTCCTAGTACATGAGTGTAATCCATGTTTCTTGAGGTTTATCAGAACCACCGCAATCATTTGATTTAAACCGCATTAGTTGATTCAGAACATACTGTTCGTAGACTCGCCCGTCATGAAATTAATGACCTGTCTTAACAACCGGTTGATTCTCTTCGTAGCCCCTGTCCCAAGTTAGTGACATGATTCACTTCGACCAGATTTCGAGTTTAATAGCACCCATCACAATCAAGTAAGCTGTTCAGCCAGTAGATCTCGTTACTTTTGCATAGCCTTTTCAAAATCGCAATCAGAACTCCGGCCACGCTTTCATGAGGTAACCTGGTAATCAATATATCATCAATCTCACGTTACACATGGTCGAATTATTATCGCTGGACGCACAACCAGCTTTGCTTATAAACAATGCATAGATTGCTTGACTGTCTCGATAAGCTGCACAACTGTTGTCAATCATTTTCAGTCTATACCTCTGTGATTAGAACTTATGAAACAAGCACAAATCTTCTGTTTTGTTAAACTTGCAAGGGAGTATTTCAACTTGAGGGCTTGGTTAATTTCAAGCTGAACAGCACTGACATCGGACAATAGCCATCACAAATAGGTATACTTACTAGCCAGGATCATTTGAAAAGAATTACTAGACTCGAGTTCCATTCCTAAAAGAGCTCGTTAGAAAAAAGAACATTTCTGCGGCGATTGAGATTTTAACTTTTAACGTGTGTTTTTATGAGACACATATGTGAAGCAGTGAACCAATGAACTCATATTAGGCAAGATCGAATCCTCTCATTCGAACACTCAACCGCATTTGCTCGTGAATGGTGTGTAGCTTAAATCAGCCGTAGATTCACCCATTTAACGGTATTGGCAAGTGGCATGATCGGTATTAGAGTAAACAGTGGTCATGTTTATTACTCATGTGCGAACCGTCTTCTTCAATTTATTAGTGGAAATTAACTAATTTGAACGATAGGTTCAGTCTAGTTAACTTACCAGCTATCAAGCGGAATACAGTAACATATATACCGCTGGACTAATAAATCATTTAGCTTGTTTCACTGTCTAGCCCTTGTACTAAAATTCGATCATAAGGCTGGTTACAAGAGAAGGAGCTTCGCTCTGCCTCTTTGCAGATGTTTATGTTCGTTTTGGAGCTGATATACAAAGTAGTTAATGTCTTACAAACGCCACCTGAGCATCTTGCATCTTGGATCAGACGCACAACATTTGTATGTTCTGCGTGAACATACGCATCCACTGCGATTACATGGAATCAAGTCATCAAGATAGTGTTTATACGCATTGTCTTGTCTGTCAAACTACTTTCCAGCAATCGAATTTCAGTGCACAGTAGCACTGTTGGTGGAGTCGAACTTGGATTGTTCGAGAACTGGCTCCGTTATTTGGTGTATGTAAATTAGTCCACGCCTGAAACTTCTGATATATCCACGTGGATTCACAACCCACATTTTAGGGTACTTGTTACATTTTGGCATACGGTTTCTGCAGCTGGTTCAAACCTATCAGAATTTAGACATTTTCTGAGCTGAATCTTTTTCAAATTAGATAGGTTAGTTGGTGAAACAAGCATAAACCAGAAAGCAATCAACTTTTCCGTTCGACATGTCGGAATAATATCTGGGTACAAAACTCGATGCGTAGTCTTTTGTGTCGGTGAAACGGTTACCGAGCTGTCATCCATATGACAACAAAGCACGGTTAGGTAATCATTCGAAAGTTTGACAGAAGACATCAGAAAGAAGCTGCAACTATGAATCGCTAAACGTAAAACGATTGTGGTTGACTTAACCAATCATTCTTTTATGTGGCTGTCTATTCGATAACACATCAATGAGGTAATGTTGGGAAGAATGATGTCTGGCACAATGGTCCCATATCACTCACGCGAGAGGAAGTGCTTGTGACACTTATGCTATTTTGATAGCAAGCATGCGTTAAAAGTTGAATTTTATAATTGTTTTCTGATCTGATATGTCGTATTTTGAACAGTCGTGTTAAACACATCTGGCAATACAGCGAATTTCTGTTGGCACACAGACAGTGTCAGTTATTGGTCTGTTACATTCAGACAGCTTATAATTCAACTAAAAATTCGTAGTTTACAGAATGTTCAAACTCCTTGCTGCTCCTTGTGGATGATTAGTAAAATTTTTACAGTCCGAAAACGTCTCATTTTCGTCATACCGACATATTCCTCGTTATTATATGTTGTGAATGGTTTGCTGGAAAAGATGCAAGCCTGCTATGAATATACCGGTCAAACGAGAAACCACCGAAATCAGGTTAGCCTATAAAAATTCGTCGGATATGTCGTACTCACGCAAATACATACCAGCAAACAAAATTCATGTCCAACGGATTAAGGAGAATTTGATGTTATGGAATATACTTAGTTTAAGGATAAAGGTCAGCTACTTCAGATAGGGTTACATGCTGTAACTCGTATTTTTGTGAACGTTCCCGCTAGTCAAAACAACGTCAAAATCACCGTAAACGGTATCGACTAAATTGTCCGTTCCATGTATGTTATCTATGGGTTCTGGTTTTTGCCCATGATGTCGCAATAGAAGTACTAGATGCCTTATTGGCCCAAAAAGTTGTGTTCAGCATTATGGGTTTTGGATTCGTCATTGAAACGTTTTGCTGCACAATAATATTGAACTGTAGGATTTGAATGAACTAGATTCTTGGAGGAAATAATGGGTGAATAATGTTGTGCACCAGGTCCCGTCGGTAAAAAAACTACTGTTTTAAAGCGCCATCAGTTGATCGGTCTAAGTGAACCAGCAGTGATAAATGGAAATCAATACAATCATCTTTCATAAGACTGTAAGCAACACAAATGAACTGCACTTGTGAAAGTAATTCCAGATTTCTGGATGGCAGTTTACAGACCATAAAACGTTGTAGTTTCGGGTTTACTGATAACGGCGGCAAGATTACAATTAGCCGTGAGTGTCTTGATTGTCGTGATGATGTTGGCTCATCAGCTGTCAACGCGAACATCTCTACACCAATCGAGCAGCTCAAAAGCGTAATATGATCGGTGCAACATTGTTTTACATCGTTTAGACAACTGTATTGCTATCTATAATAATACTTCTACTCAGAATAAAATCACAACTGTGTCCACAGCTCCATGCCTCTTATTCCTACTGTGTCAAGGCTAGCACTGGGCTGAAGCTAGTTCAGTGCTCGCTATTAGTCTCACGAGTTCGATTACTACGAATCGGCTTCCCGTCGTGGGACTTCCTGTAGTCCAACAACTGAACCTGCAAGACAGTATATCCGAGATTGAAAAATGGGCAAAGCTTCTCGAGTTGTAGTGCAGTATCGGGAAGAATGGCAAACAAGATCAGTCAGCCCTAATTTTCATTGCTGCCATACGTGACAATAGTCAGTGCTGAAGAATATTCCCTTCCCGGGGATGCCAAAAAAATTGCCGCAGGATTAGCGTGTCAAGTTGCTGTTAGAATTTATTCATGCCATCGACTTTCAGGTCACAAAAGAAGCCGAATGCAATTCTTCAATTGAAAGACAGAGAAAGCCATACCAAGGTTACATACTGCAGTTGAATAGGTAGGCAGCTAGATGCAAATTATGACGATTGACTGTTTGCAAACAGCACCAACGTTATCCCTCAACAAAAGATTCTTGACAGAGAAGAACTTCCATTTTCGGAGGTCTGCAATGAATGCGGGCAACATGCTGATCTGGCCGCAGCAACATCCGGAGTGTCAACAGTGCTCTTCCAACGACGATCACCCCAGGTGATTACTCGGTTTCATGCCACGCAGCAGGCTTCAGCAGTTCAACCCACCGATAGATCGTAAGACTGTTAACTGATGTCTGTCTTGCAGTGACTTACACCTCTGACCTGCTTGTTGTTTCCACAGTGCTATGTGTCATTCTTGTAGAAGGACTGGTCACTTTCGAAACGTCTAGAGGAAACTTAAATGCCATTTCTCAGAGACACAGCAGACGACTCAAAACAATGACACTAGCTCTATCTACATATTGCAAGTCACTGGGACACAACATTCTTTTTTATAAGGACGGCTTCCAGAACGCAGCATACCTCTATTACGAACGAGGGAAGCGGTGACCCATTTATGAAAAAGGGTGCGCTTGATTCTGTATGATTAAGTAATTTCCTGAAGCCAACCAATGCACAGATTCGTGGCGTCACCGCTCACAGCCCTTTGCTGCTCGGCAAGAAGACCTTGTTGATCTAGTCGCATAGACATGCTACTGCATCTCTACAGTTCTTGATTTACGCTAGATGTCCATCCGTCTTGGGCTTGTTCCTACACACGTCAACCCTTGAGTAAAACGCATTTCCGTGAACTGATCGTGCATAGTTCCATTGAGTTCGATGGGTTGACGGTGCAGCTAGAAAGATTGCAGATTGTTGACGACCCAATCTTTCAAAAACGTTGGGAGTTGCTATACAGTTAATTGCTGGAGACGCTACGGAAAATGAAACGGGACGGCATTATTAGCCGTCGTCAAAGTTGACCTGACAGACATGCTTGCAGATCCCAATGGTCCCTGAACCCACGCCCATCAGCACCCAGGGCCGTCTGCTCCAGTGCAATTTCTTGCCCTTTGGGCCGCATGGATCTTCCGGCACTTTTCACGAGGGGTAGACAAGACGATCGATGGTCTTGTTGGGATGTTGGCGGGCAAAGACCATGCGATTATCATCACAGCAGGATCATCAGTTTGCAAGGCTGCTGGAGAGATTTGCTGAAAAGATTATGTCAATTAAACTCCCATAGCGCGTTTCTAATAGCATGGAACCGAAATTCATCGGCATCACGAAGGCTGCAAAAAGTTGTCAACCGGATTCAAGCAAGTCGTAACTTGGCACTAATCGAACTGCAACAGTGCAAGATATCTGTTTAAAAATAAAATTGTCACAGAACAAATTGTCTCTTAAGTTTTAAGTATTAGGTTGCACAGCAAGATATCAAGTTAGTTCTCCTGTTTTCATAAATAGACAGTCATTTCAATGTTCAAAGAATGCTGTTGCAACGCCTCAACCATTGATTAATTAGTCTGATTTTGAATCCGCGTAATTGAGATATGTCCGATCTACCACACAAATTATCCGGAAAACGTAAAAGACATTATCATGGGAAGCAAACTGACTTTTGTGCGCGTCGTTGCATTACTGATCCACTGTCCACTACTCTCAAGTTGTAAACCACTCACATCTGGCCGCACCCTTCGCATTCAGATAGACTTTCCAGCCAGCCTCTTTCGAAAAGAACCACTAGACTTGAGTTTCGCTCTCATTAGATCTCATTAGTAGTGCATATCCATGACACGGCCGGGATTTGAACTCCGGGCACGCTTTTTCATGAGGCAACTGTGTTGACGACTGCATCATTGACCTCACACCAGGTACGATCCAATTATCAAATCTAAACGCTCAACAACTATCGCTTGTGAGCAGTGATCAGGTTGCCTGATCGTATCGTCAGCTGTTCGAGCTCCAAAACGTCTACCATCTACCAGCAATGCTTGTATTCTTGCACAAGATAGCATTTCATTCTGTCGACAGAATATTCTTATGGGGCTCTTTGCTGAACAATTGGGTACCTGATCAGCGACATTCATACCTAAACTCATTTTACAGCTAAGCCTCCTGATTTATATAGTTTGACTGCGTATAGGATTGCGTACATTAAAGTGAGCGATGATGAAGTTTAGGAGCAAATTGTGAGGGTGGATAGTTTCTTTTTGTGTCAGTTGTGCTTAATTTATTGGCCAATCTTTTTCTCTCGCTTACTCAGCGTCTGTCGTCCCATCATTTATACGTTTTTTGAGGGTTGCTTTATAGTAACACACAAGTTGAGTTGCCTATAGTTTGTTTCTGGGGATAGGCCAGGGAAAGTAATTTGGCGACAGGTTTGACCATTATCTCTCATATACATTTATCCAGATCGGGCAACAAAAAGATTATGAAGTTGCCTGAAACTTGAGAAAATCACAAATGCAAGCTGAAGCCAGCAGAGGGGAGCTTACTCTGTCAAGTTTAGTTGTCCTTTTTGAGTATTACGTTACATACTTTCCTCAGGAAAAGTTTAGAACACAAAAACCACACTGAATTAATCATCAGCAGCAAAAGGTGGAATCGCGTGCAGTGTGAAGTTAAGAAGTTTTTTGTGTTTTTTTAACCGTCTTCTGGTTTTGCACGCATTCTACTGACATTTGAGAGTTTGCATTCTGTTATGCAGTCGGTCTCCGTCTACTTCCATGTATAGCATTACTGATGATATTATAAACGATTTTGTTGAATTCCCCGACGATAATGCAATAGTGAGCGTTTCAATAGGTTGAGCGCATCTACTTAAAATGTATATTTTTAGTTGTAATAAATTTAGCTACACGAAGTATTCAGATGTGTTATCATAACAAAGATATACGATCCTTAAAGATTATAGTGACAGCCACCTAATTCCCAACGTTTAGACCGTACCACAGCGATTTGATGTAGCAACGAGAGTTTGAGTCTCTTGGTAAGAAATTTCTCGAAAAGGTCGTTGGTGAATTGTGAGCATGAATTTAAGTTTCGTAATAGAGTTTTTTCAGGAAAGAATTGTCACTGTTGTCAGAATACTGTTGTTGTTAACACAAAATTTGTTTGGTTTGAATGCAGTACATCCGAAGTGCTTGCGAAAAGCGGACAGATTATCACTAAAAACTTCACTGGTTCATTAGCGACAAGCATAGCTATAACTGTTGTTGTCATGTCCTAACGTTCTACTGTTTCAGGGTCCGTCCATTAAATGTTGAAGGACCGCAAACCCAAGTTCAATTTTAGGACGTGCATGACCACGTCAACGATGTTCTTCTCAGCGTGAGACAGTGAAACGAGTTGGGCCTAAGCTCGTAAACACCGTCAGACAGAGAAAGGCTCGAGTAATACAGTTTGGCTGATTCTTGTCTATATCGACGAAACATAGAAATCGCTGATCAAAGTAGATTAATTCGGATTCTCAACAAACCTTAAATAACTCCATTTTGTGAATGTTGTGTTGAAATTGACCGAAAATTAAGCTCAACGTAAGTTACTTATTAATCAGTTGTAAGATATCCGCACCAAATTTAGTACGAATGAGGTTGAACAGTTTGGGTGTCGTGTTTAACATTTTATTGATAAACAGATTGAGAATAACAAAACGTTACGAGCAAGTTGTAATACTTTGGTTTTCAGCCACCTCGGGTTGCCTTCCTCAGGCGGTACTTATGTCAAAACTGTAGGGAGGCGATGTTTAGTTGTCTTCAACCTCAACACTGAACGGCCTAGTTCTTTAAGAACATTACCGGTAGCCACATGGGCTCCTCAGTAGGGATTATCAAATTTTGACAAATTTATCTTATGGTTATACAATGCCCTTTTGACTATAGTTACCTGGCGTTCTTCCTGCAATGACCGAAAGACTGATTCCAAGTAACCTACCCTTAACAGCAATTTATGACCTTCATGTTCAGTGTTTTTTTAGTTCAGTCTATCAGGAAGGTCTTCGTTGGTTGTGTAACCTTGCTTATTACTTACGTCCAAGCTTAAGCCATCTGTGTAATCAAGACTACAGGGAGTTCGCTCTTATTACAATAAGATAACAGACTGTCGTTTCTGTTTACAGAAAGCCACCTGAACTGGTCAGCATTTTAAAGTTTCTAACTTTGCACTCGTTGCTTATAAAGGTGATCATAGCGGAACACGACCGGATAGAGCTGAACGAATATTGACCGAAGATAGTGCCACCAAAGAAAATGTGGACCAAATATCTTTGAAGTGAGGATATCATGAACTATATACAAAAGTTCACAGCGATTGGGTATATGGTCAAAACTCACCAGGTACGTATACTTGATCAGGGGAAGCAACCACGAAACTCGTCGTGTGGTTTCGTCGAATTTTGACCACCGGTAAATACTGAGTGGGATCAAATGTGAGACCGGTAAACTGAGTGTTGCTTCACCACTGATTATAAACTTTTGGTCGCAATAGTCACAATGAGGCGTGCGAGTTGAATTCCTTAGTCGTTTAAGTTCCCTTGCTAATTAGTTGCTGTCGATCAGCCATTTGTTTTGACCGGGTAGCTGGCTAGCACACACGGAGTGGTTGATTATTTGTGGGTCAGTCACAACTGGTTAGTTTTTTGCGGTTGATAGAGAAGTCGGGAACACCGGCCGACCAAACCAATGACCAAAAGAACACTTCAACTTCAGTTAGTCTTAAATTTATTCCAAAGTTTTTCTGCCAATGGTGTTATATTTTCGTGCTCAGTATGTCATTTTGAAACATTGTATCGGTGTTCTCCTACTTTTAGTCAAAAAAATCTTTTTGCTGTATGAACCAGCCGGATCCATCATAAAACTGACAGCGTGTGGTTGGTTGGGTTAGGCGGGAACAAACATTCGTAAAGCAGATAAAGTCAAGTTTGCTCATGTTCATAGTCCGAATCGCACGCTTCATTTGTTTTCTATGTAAGTAGAACAATAGAGTTTGCGGTTTTTGGAGTAGAAGTACCGACTCACTGAACCAGAGATGACACACAAAAAATAGTTTAGACAATGTTTCAGCTTGACAATGCATTAACGATATGACATTCTCAGCAGTCAAATGGCTTTACTTACCAAATTTCTCGGGGAAAGTGCTTGTTTGCCGGATTTTTGTAGCAGTCAGACAAGGCTTAGCTTACGGGTCTATCTTGGTCAGGTCTGTTCAAAATAATCCACATAATATTTCAAAACGGGGTAATCTTGCTTAATAAAACTGTGAACCTGACTACTACTCGATAAATGTTGGAGTACCTGAAGTAGGAAAAAACCAACATTGAGCAAATCGAAATAACTGTTCCTTGAATGTCTTCTGAGTCTCTCTTGAGCGTGAAAGCTAACCGACGATTTATACGCAAACTGTAACGATTGACAAGCTAATTATTGAACAATTGAACAATTTTACCGTGGGTGTGCTGCGACAAATTTGTTTAACTCTTTCATTACAAGTTTATTGCCATTCGAGCAGTCAATCGATCTTAGAATGTTAACGCTAATCACGGAACACATCGTATAGTTTACATGTTATTCAGAGCGCACGGTTCACTCACTGAAGTTCCAGTAGAAATTCAAGCGTTGAGCCTACCACAGTGGCGTGCCAAGCGAACCTACTTTCTAAATCCGTGTCTCTGGTACTTTATAAAATCCAGTCGAATTTGTAGGCTGGCTGACTCCTAATTGCAGCCAGTGTTCACACTAAACCTAAGCTAGAAAAACCAACGATAATACTGACAGAAAACGTGAAGTAACATGCGGTGGAACATCCTTAGTTGAGCTTACTATAAGTCTATGATGCTGCAGATGTACCCATGACTTCCGATGAAGAAATGCCTGCTCAGAAATAATCTCCGTAAGCACGTCGTCAGATAGATCTATCGCCCATGAATGAAAATAGATAAATCGGTTAGCGTCATCACAATTTATCACTTCGAACCAAATGCAACTTCATGCAGGATAATATTCAACGATACAAGACTACTTTACTTCGGTGGAGTTCTACGTTCTAAGGGTTATTGCGCCATCAGAATACTTATTTTAGGAGACCCGTAGTCAAAATAATGAGAGTCCGTTGAAATACGTTGGATATGGGGAATGAAATATTCCGATCTTACTTCGAATATGCATTATGATAATAGACATGAATATGTGATGATTTGTTGCACCCTATTTACAACATTCACAGCCTGAGATTTATAACTCACTACGAACTACTCAACAGGTGGCTAACAATTGTATCGCCATTGTTTCATTTCTCAAATAAAAGTCTGTTCAGATCAGACGACCAGTTGCAAACTGGCAGTAGTTTTGGATTAAAAAATGCGAGTAGCTATACGTATGCTTCACTGAAGAAGCACATACGGTGACGTAGGTGATTAGTATTTCCCGTTTATTTGTAAGGGTGTGGTAAATTGTTTTGATACACAACAGAATAATATTGTTGCAGTCAGACAGGTATGGTTACCTACGAGGCGGCTGTTAATACGAGGAGAAACGATCCATCGATCTCACGAAACTGTCTCATAGAGTATCACTACTTATAGGTTCATTGCCTAGCAGAGATGAATAACATATTACCTTAGCAGTAGAACTGTGGAACTGGCTGGTTTTTCTTCCTCCACTTGTTGGTCGTAAGTCTTATTGCTCGTTCCCTCTGTATGTTTTTAAGCTTCAATCATGATTTCCACTAGGCCATTTCTAGCAACGCTCCTCTTTAAGCCAATGAATTGATATATGGTCATAAGCTGCACTCAGTGCTGATCAGTGAAAACTGATGCCACAGTTATCCCAATGTTCAAATTACAGAACAAGAGATGTCTGCTGGATAATGACGAAAGAGGAAACGGCAAGAATCAGGTAACCTAGATCATTGAATTTCTTGACCTACAGAGATGTATGTTTGAAGTTGTCGGCCTTCGGGTCAGAACAAACTGTTGCAACAACCATCCATCGCAAGCTCATTTGTAGTTAGAATGGGTTCGTTCATACACGTCTATTTCAGTATCTAATAAACCGCGGTGTGGGCAGAAGTGAATCAAAATGACGCAGTCAAACGCAACAGGTGTGTTGAGAGATGAAGAGCACCTTGAGAGGTAACAGAAAAGGCACAGAAGACATAACTGGTTGTAGGTAGTGCCTTCTCATGTAAAGACAACCACTAGTCAATACACGGAAGAATATCAGTTAATCTTTATTGAGGTGTGAACGGAGTCGAAATCATGATTTCCCTTCAGAAGGAGATTACATCGCTTCCAGTCAGTATACTCCTGAAGGGCCACCGTTCTGTTGAGATAGATAGTGTTGTTATATTTAATGCGCACAGCGTGGTTACTCGGACTGATTTGCCGAGAAAATTCTTGAACCGCGATGAAAGAAATGAATGACAATCTGGAAGTCACTGTGAATCTTTTTGTGTAACGTGGTGAGGATCAGAAATCCACAGTCGCAGGTCAGGTGCTGAACCCAAGCCATGAAATTCCTATGAAAACGTTGGAGGTAGCTCGATTCATTCGCCCAGTCAGTCAGAATTGCTTCGTGTTAATGCATGTCATAAAGACAGACGAAAGATGCTATAAAGTGACTTCGTAAAAAGAATTCACTGTAGAACTCGGCTGACCACCTTGAGCTGACCGATTCAACTAGTATCGTTCGTCGTATGGAATAACTATTCTACAGAAACAGATATATGTCACACGACAGAAAATTTGCAATCCGCTTACTATCTGAAAAGCACTGACGCTTGAAAACTTTCATCTATTGTATGGCCTGGTTTCTTGCTTGAGAGTACACTATCACGATCAGAAGATCAGTTGTAACGATGAACTCTGTCATTGCGCACCTAACCATGAGTTCTTAGAGAAATTACAGTCCTTTATCTTTATTTCTGGAGAATGAGTTGGTACACAGTTTTTATTTGGAAGCAGTCCAGTAGAAAAATGAGCCCTGGTTACGCTCATACGATTGGCAATAACGGTGTTTGCATCCAGCTACGTTACGGTATGCTGCTCAGCCAAAAATCGCCAGGCGCTTGAAAGGCTAATTTCTAGACTCCTTTATTGAGCACTCTAATGTGTACTATGAAATCCACCAAATTATTTGATGGCCATGACACGCCGTTGAGAATTTCTTTGAAAGTATGTGTTCAAATATGACTTTCCAAAAAGCTTCATTAAGACATTCGAAACGCTACATCCCCATTGCGATCCAACGCGTCTAAGATGAAGAAACACGAGGTTTTTCTTCTATCTAAAGTTTTGAAGTTCATTTATGTGCCATACATGTGTCCGTATCGCACGAGTAATGTAAGAGAAATGTACATGAAAGCGACTGATCACCGCGGATAGACCGGGTACTGAGAGTTGTTTAGGTGGACACATCGGAACTATATCCATCTTCATTATTTGTACAAATTAGCGGTCTCTTCGTCTAATTTCCTCATATTTTTCAAGATAAGCTTACAGATCAATTACGTTGGATTGCATTGGACTATATTAAACCGTGTGACAGTTTTGAGCAAGTTATTTGATGGCAGAAAACAGGGAGATATTCTGTTTCTGTCAACGATACTCCATCGCGAAAACACCACAAAAACCAATTGTATGTCTGTATATAGTTTTTCATGGTCTTCTTCAATTTCCAGTTGGAAAACCTCATCTTTTGCCAAAATACGTAGAACCATCAAATACATTGTTTTATAAAAACGGTTCACTTGGCTAGGCATCTTTACACCAACAGCAGTAGGGAACAAAGCACGTTAACGGCACTGATGTTGTTTGGAAAAATTGGGTCACGCTGTAATGTAAGTTAATAACGGACGTTAAATTGGTGTTAGTAGTTACAGACAGCTGATTCCGCTGTGAATTGATTGAACTGTATAAACCCGTGGATTGGTGGACGACATTTCATCAAACTGATTAAAGCCGGGTCTTGTTGAGTGCACGTTTCAGAAAAAGAGGTTAGAACGAGTGCCAGTTTAGATTCGCCTTCTATCGCAAGCATGGGACCAGGATCACAGAATGCTTCTCCGATTCGTTTCAAGCAAAACAACGTCTGTGGAAACCATTCAGCACTTTGCAATGCACAACTTGCTAAACGCCATTGGTAGCACCCCCACTGCTCCAATCACATACACAGGGTCGACCACAGTGAGTAGAAAGGCGTGTTACTTTGCGTAATCGTTAAGACATTATCACTTTCATAGGTGGAACGAAACACTAGTGGGCTTTTGATATCACACAACGCTTTCGAGGTACCAATACCCTGTCACCGCCTTGTTAAGAAAGTGTAATGTTGGCACCGAAATCATTTCGTCAACTCAAACCAAGGTGTTCAGAGTCCGCAGCCACTTGGTAATTTGTGGTAATCCGAACTTGTAATACTACAAGCAACCGTTTAAATGCACCCTCAACCCGTGGGTTTCACATTGTATGGCATCGCTTGGTTGTCAAAAATTAGATACACATATCTGTATGTCAGAAAATGCAGGATGATATCCCAAATAATGTTGCAGGATAGATACCCGCACACAATTTTCAGTCATTCTCAGGTCCCGTAGGAGTTTTCCATTCAGACATACATTTCATTCGGCGCCTTTCGAAGGGGAGAAATAGGAAGGAATTTAGCTGTTAAAAAAACCCTTCAGTAGTGCATACGCTACAGTCATGTATGAATTCTGGTTAGTTCATAACGCTGGGATTTGTTTGCTTGAACACAAATAAATGGATGAAACAATTGTAGTTGAGCATGGTCCAAAACTAAGGCCATATTATAATAGGTGGGGTTCTTATAGGTTTAACCCACTATTTGAAGCAATTTGTTCGCTTTATGAACTTGAATAAAGCAATGAGAAGACGTAAATCATGCGATGTTCTCTGGAGTAACAGTTCGTACATTCTGATCACACATGGACATGTAACTAATTTTGAACATTAAGATAAGGTTCCGTAGGGCGGAAATAATGGCTTAAGGGATTAGAGAGACAGATACGGAAATGAAGATTAAATAAATGGGAATGCTGACTACCAAGGCAGCCACAGCGTCAACGCAAACTGTTTCTGAACATACAGGGGGGGATTATAACGTCTGATAGCCAAAGCCTCAGCAAACTGGAGGATACGTTTCCGGTGACTTCGAAAAATCACACAGAATGCGTCACAACCTTGACTTTGTGTTCTATTTGGATTAGGTGTCTCGCCATTGTTGATGTCGGGTTGCGTCCGTCGGCCTCGATGCATGCGCGTGGTGTTTCTAGTTGTGGTTCCAGCCATTTAGGAACATGCTCCTTGATACGAGAAGCCAGCTGGCGGTTTGTCCTCCCTATGTAATTCACACTGCAACTACATGAATAGACAGTGGGATGTGACAGACGTAGGCTGTTTGTTCGTAGCCGAGGAGACTGGTGAGGCCTTGGTTCGTTGTATTATACATAGTTTCACAGCGTTATAAGTTCTGGATACAGCAGCTGTTCGACGTCTTTTTGTCATTGTTGACCAGCCGTCCCCTAAAAACGGGAGTTCTAAGTATACCGTCTTCTTTGGTACCGTTGTTTCTTGTATCCTTGGGGTAATGACACTGCTATATTTCTTGATAAATTGCAAAGGATACCCGCTGCCCAACAACGTATCTCTGAGTGTGCTTAGTTCTTTTGGTAGATTATCATCTGTGCAGGAAGAGGTAAAGGAAGAGCGACAGAAGTAAACAGTGAACATGGCAAAGATCCCTGTGTTATTCGCCTGCCGTGACTAGTGAATCGGGTGGGAAGTAAGCAGTCACTTGCAGTTACATAATGGTATGATGGAGTGAGCTCAGGAATACGGACTAGAGTAAACTGTTCTCCCAAGCTGCTATAACTCTTTGCGGTTTTCAGTTCACGCAAAGACTTAAGATAGGCAAACGCAAACTTTCGCGATTTCATCGCTGCGTTGCGCTTCGCGATGATTCACGGAGTGCATACTTGCAAAATTATTGGTTATAACTCATCCATGGTTCGCAGATCACATACTTGTGATTAGGTTGTTGAAGTTAAGTGTAAATCGTATCGTATCACTGACTGAAACAGTTCCTACAAATTCCAGCTGAAGTGTAACTTGTACAGCTCAATTATCAATTTCTCCACCCGTTTAACTCCAAGTTGTTCTAGGTCGTTCTGTTTACACTTCGGATTTCATCATGCCTAGTTGGAAAAGGCGACAGTTCGTATCGTATCACTGTCCCTATGTTAGAACTTGACATTTTCCCCATACGAATGCTTTTGTTCACTACGGCAGTTTCGAAGAACACGCGAGCTCAAACAAACCAGGCAATGATGTAAGTTCTTGTCATATTGAAAAATCTACTCTCATCAGACAATCAGAAGTAGGCACTTCTGATTCGAATAAAAAGCAAATAAAAGCAATGCTAAAGCATTCGATACGCCTTCGAACAACTGTACGTCCCGTTAAAACTTTCTGCTAGTCTGACGTAGTGGTCCAACTTTCATCAGTCCCAGGGATATGGTGACGACAGCCTGTGTCTTATCGTTTGCAGCCGATTAAGTCAAACGAAAGAGCAGCAATCGGACAATAAGCATTTAACCTCCTAGCACTGATCTCGCACTGCTGACTAGGTAGGTTTGTTAGGGTATTGAGGTAAGATTACGAAACCATATAGTAGATCAATGTTAAAAGTTTTAGCGTTGCTGCATTTTGGATAAGATTATTCGCTAGGACCAATCGTTCACAAAACCTTTCTCCGCCCTTTCTGTATCCTTGATAAGAGCATGTTTGTTTGAATGCCAACCTCGAAAAGGTTTGATGATCTGAGCTACAAAAATTAAAGGAATTAATTCATAAATCTTCCTGTAACCTTGATGACCACAATGTCGTCGTTTAGTAGATGAACGCTTGAAGTACAGTTTGTTGCTTAATCACGGATCATGGGTCGATTCTCCTGAGTGCATGGTGCTGATATGACCCAACTAGTTCAAAACAGCAGACCAGCACTCCGCTGGTATAACTGGGACAAAGTGTTCGAAGAGTAAGAGTTGGTTAATAAAACAAAGAGTACTACGTTCGGCAGCGGGAGTTGGTGTGTTATCCAATACGGTCAAAACGCTTTGGTATGATTAGACAGATCGGAATTAGTTCTGACTAAATCTGTTGAACGCACAGTTGCGAACTTTAAGCTAATTGGCTCCATAGCTTGTCGGCTTAAATGACTAGCTTAAAAGTTAAAAGCTTCTGTTGTTTTTCCGTAAAAGACGATTTCCTTATTGCTTCTTAATCCACAATTTTCATTAAGACATACGAACAGAGTGCCTCAGACCAACCAATTCTGTGACGGGGACCATCGAAAAATATCAGAACGTGTCGTTCTTAATAATACAAAAATATCCAGTCTTCCCAACTCTGTCTTTCCATGCTAACCCCAATCCGTTTACCTTACCTCCGTCTTCCATTTATCCCGGTTTACTGAAGACGGGACAAGTAATAAACCTTGACGTTTTCAATGCTCACTTTTCTTGACACCTAGGATGAGAAGATACCTTGGTAAGTACTCTTTCAGGTTCAGAGCTTGATACATATTCTCTTACAGACGTGATCAAACATTTTCAACACTGTCATCCATTTCAGTGTACCTTCAGGTAATAGACGACTGTTCATCAAGGCCCCTGGTGACGCCGATTTTAGAGGGTGGATGGCACCGAGTTAGAAACTAGAGAAGTGTTTGCTAGCTTGAGTGTCAGTGAATAATTGGCCATGTTCTTCTAGGTTCAGTACACCAGTTACTGCATATCAATACAGTTCAGAAAAACGTTGTTTTTTACTGTGAGCTTCGACGGACAGTTTTTCAAATGAGAAAAGGAATACACTTTGACTATCTGAATGACTTTCTGATGTAGACCTAACACTGACATCACCACGCTGGCCGACAGTTTGGACGCTCAACACGGACGTCTACCTCAAGATCGGAGGTTGCTGGGTGGCATATTTGATGTCGGGGCACAACTCACTGACAGTGGCAAATGATCTGTCACGTGGGGATCGTCCCGTGCATTTCAACTACAAGCCACTCAACCATATGGTACTCGGAGGCAGGCGGTGCTATTTTGATAAAGATTACCGTGTATTTTTGAACAAGAACGTGAACTCGAACCACGCTGCCATGCGTGTCCGTTCTGCCCTGTCATGTGCTCGTTAAATTATTTGCTAGTCAATTAGCTAACTTTAGAATAGAGAGGTAGTGAAGGTACTGCAGACACTAAACTGTCCAAGTGCTCTGTCCATGGGCGCTTTGTTGAATCGAGCCATCCGCATCTCATCCGATGCATACATTCAGAAATGGCAGACTGTTTTGACTCTCGCCTTCCATACTGTATTTTGAAAGCTTTTCCCCCTATCCTACAAACATAATTTGATGCGCACGTTGTTTGATCGGGCCGGGGGTATTTACACTGAACATACTGTTCAAGGAGAGATGACCTTGTTAGAGACTACCCTACCACTAAAGGGTTACCTCAGAACGTTTGTTGCACGAGTTCAAAACTCCTTGACGTAAAAAGTCGATTCGAAACAGTGCCAAAAAGATGGTGTTTCTTCGTCTTCCTTTTAGGAGCAATGTTGTGAGCCAAGTTATTCATGGTCGTCTGATTAGTTCTGTCCTGAGAACATTCAGTGCCGTTTTCCGAGTGAATCTGTTCAGGACATTCCGGATTTCGACAACCTACGTGAAACAACCGGTATCCGAGTCAGCCAAAGTTTGAAGTTATCAAGGAATATCGATTTAGATGTCGAGCCTCATACATAGGCAGGACTGCTTGTTGCGAACCAGGGTCACGCAGCACATCCGGATCAAGAAACAGGTCACACAAACACATGACATCACAGCAACGTACAGAAACAAGGAGAGTGCATCATCCATTGCGCGTTATATGCTAATAATAACACCAGTGCTACCTACAACTGCATTTTGCGATATCTACTCAACATCAAACGGGTGAACAATGGGCTATGGTAGAGCTGTTGCCATCTAAAAGTTCAAACGCGTGTTGTGTGCGCAAAACAACTGTTTGTGGAGTTGTCGCTACTATGGTAATGATAACGATTGTGTACCATAACAATTGACTTTTCGGGTATTTCGTTCGCTTTCCCATACTGATAAATAAATGGTCTTTATTGTGCAGCGAAATTTGTCCGGTCACTCGTATTTGGCTGGATCGGTCTAGGACAACACCATGAAGACCATAAAGTCGTGCTCTCTGTGGTCTAGCGTGACGAATGTGGGAGTTGTTTAATCGAACAATCCATAACAGTGGAGAGATATTTGCTGTCTGAAACTACCTCTTGGTGTACGACTATGCTGACAGTTGGTTTGTGGTTAAAAATCATATGTATTTGTAAGTCCTTCTCTTATCATCTGAACACTCAGACGTGGTCACTTCTGCGACAGACGACCTAACAGATACTACAACTATTTATCTAGCTGTTCGCTTATGACGCGTGTTACACGATTGTGCCTGAAACGGTCGATGTTTTAGTCAGCAAAACATATAGCACTCAGTCATGTCCTCTGAGTCAAAGCAATATAATGGCGTACATTTGGAGATGTAGCTAAAACACGTAGATAAATCATAATCCGTACATGATAAGTGATTATGCAGAGGTGTCCGGAGTTTTGTACGGTGGGATTCGAGTGAAAGATTGTCGTATCCCTCTTCAGATAAGGTGGAGTAATACATGGAAACACAGTAAACACGTTTTGTGTTGGTTCATTCTGACTCAGTCGCCAAAGTTAGGGTGCACATACCACCATATTTAGCCCGGGCTTTGTAACTCAGTGGTTTATCCCCACGATTTCTGTCGACTGGAAACTGGAAAACTAAAGGTATAAACCTGCCTCACCCGGTTGATCAAGAATGGCCAGTTAGATTGTGAAAAAATGAAAAGGTGGGAAATTCCTCAGTAATGAAATTCAAAGACAAGTAGATATCTGATGAGTAGTCGGGGTTTTGGTTTATTTTCAAGTTGACCATCACTCACATTTGATCGCAGCGTTCGCATTCAGATAAACTTTCCAGCCATTACTGACGAGCTCTAATGAGAGCGAAACTCGAGTCTAGTGCTTCTTTTCGAAAGAGGCTGGCTGGAAAGTCTATCTGAATGCGAACGCTACGATCAAATGTGAGTGATGGTCAACTTGAAAACAAGTAGATATGGCGATTTTACTGGAAGAAAGAAAAGATAAACAGAATCAAAATGTCAAGGTAGATCTGCCGTAAGTTAGTTGGAATAAGAAAAGAAAGAAGCAATGTTTTAGTGGCTGAACCGAACAAACTCTCCAAAATAGCTTACGTTATGCGATCAGAGGAATGATTCAGATGGTGAGCTATCTGAATCCAGATTTCTGTGTCAAGAGGAATAAATTTATCAAGCGCTTGTGAACGCCCATAGGAAAGGTATGGTCGAATTTCGTTACTCGTGCTCAAAACACTCGCCCTAATTTAGTGTACTAGTCGTTGTGGATGTGTTGATGGTGTTCAGTTCAACCGATCTTTCTTGCAAGCCCATACTAACCATTTCTTACTGGTAATTTCTCTATCCAAGACTGGTAGGACGGACACAAAATAACAGCTGCCTCTCAGTCTCACTCTGTCGTTGTTTGGGGACAGCATACTAGAAACCATAGTGACATGTGGGTCAAACACACTTGTCAAAACTGCACATGCCTAAGCAAGTTGCTTGTATATATATATATATATGTTAATGTGAGCTGAAAAACCGAATTTTTCGAGTATAAACCTTCTTACCGGTTCATCAGTCTCTTGCTTCATGGTAAAAATATTTGGCAGTGAATAGTGATTCGCGATAACGGTCACTGTCTATTGATTATTTTCAGGGAACGTGGGCTGACACGCGTTTTGTACAAAACTGTTACAAAAACATGATCATGTTAAGTAGATTGACTGCGTTCATTCGCTGACCGAAAAGTTACCGAACTGTTGTCCACAAGTTAACAATTGTGGAATCCCGACAGTTTTGCATAGTGTTCGGAAGTAACACAATGTTGACATCCTGTTTCATTGAAGTGGTTGATTAACTGATCGGTTACCTAATAATGCAGGTCCGGAAACTAAGAACAACTAAAACCGGCAAGCTTATCCATATTTAGCCAAATGCAAACGGATAGCATCATGGCACGTTACACACACAGTTACTGGAAGAGAACACACCTGTCGATGACCGTCAAGCACAGGGTGCCACAGAGCCACGCTCCATTTAATGCATTTACAACAGTCAAAGGGGTATCACTGTAAATAAATTTATTCTGCCGCTCACAGAGAGAAAGGTAGAGTTTAAACATAGGGTTGGTAAGATTTAAAATGTTATATGCTGTAACGGAATAGTGTAATCGACTAGTTGAACAACCGTCTCAAACCCGTAATATGGTGCAGTTACGATCGCTGACAGGTTTCATAAACCATGTGCAGAAGACTTTACATACATAATTATTTTTTTCACAGAGTGCGTGCTCTCCATTGGCGTAACGCTTAAATTGGGTGAAAACTGGATCACCATTTTAATTCCAGAGGAATCGATCACACCCCACAGCTATTTAAGCACAAGTCAGAGTAGCATGGTTCACGCAGAATTTCAGTTCCACGAAACTTCAGATTTCAGCTTAAAACTGATACACGTACAATGCCGAAATAATTTGGTGTCGATGGAGAGAATTGAGAAACGGAGGACGCTGGTGACTGGAAATTACAGAATAATTGCATAACGGTTCTTTATTTTGACCGTTCCTAACATCTCTTAACCCCATCGGTATAACCGATGAGCGTATTCTGACTCGCAGTTAATACAGTAAAAAGCAGTCATTGTTCAGCCGCAGATGTGACCATCGCATTTTGTATATTTTCATTTTTGAACGGAAGTTTATCTTCCAACTAAAAGTAGGTCATTTATCTTTCCTATCATCGCATTCTTTCACCCTATCGCTTATGACCTTCTAACGTCGTGTAACAATATAATATAGTCACCTCTGGTGTTTTTTTGTGCAGTTCATCAGTGTGCTGCGCTCGGGAAAGCCAATCAAGTGCGTGATTTTCATTGCCAGTTAAATGGCGAATTACGAATTCCTAACCTTGCGGTCGCAAGAGTAGATGAGCGAGCTTTTTCAGAGAGTCCTCCACTGACTTGTTTTACTCCAAGGGTGTGTGGTCAGCAGTGACGTAAACTAGTCGGTCGAGCAAAAATGTCTGTTATTCCTTCCCAAGTCCGCAATATCACCAAACCTTTCCCCGCGAGTTAATTAGTTTTTTCCGACCTGCATTGAAATCCAACTAGTCTATTGAATGCCACCTGTTTGCCGCTCAGTAACGCTTTGACCTCCTAGTAACTTGCTTCCCTTATAGTTTTCTGTGTTCAGTCACCAGCATTTTCAACATCAGCTATCCTTCTTTCGTTATTGGGTGCATTATGATAGAAACTTGATTGAATTTTCCTTATCAATAAAAACAGAGATTCATCTTCGGTGGACCGATTGGAACTTTGAGCCAGTGAACAAAACAGAGATGTTAACCGATAAGTTATCGATTATCCACAATCTAATACATAGGTCGGGTAGTTAAACCAACAGAAAAGCGAGTGAGCAACTGCCTAACACGTTCATGACGAAATTCGGTTGAAAAGTTGATCAATATTGAACCCCCGATTAAACCGGTAGGTTAAAATCATGAACAATTAAATTGACTCAATGAGTACGTTATTTTGTTAGCGGTTTTGCTAGTTTTCTCGATTTACGCATTTCAAGTTTTAATGAAAAGATGCCAGCTGCCTTTGCTGTAGACGAACGAGTCTTCTCAAGACTACATTTAAGCATCCTTGATATTTTAAATTTGATCGATGAACTTGATGTGATGTACTCACCTTCTTCTATTTGCTTTGAGGTTCCGATGTTAACGAACGAGACGGTACATTTACTGAGGGACTTTAGATAATGCTCCTCGTTGTCTGATCATAATACTTGGCTCCAGAAGTGATATAGAACAAACACTTGAGGTTGGTTGTTGAACAAAGGCAGTTTGAACTTCTTCCTTGTACGCCAATTCTGAATTTTTGGATATACGTTGCTTACTGTTTAAAGTTCTCTATACCGTTTGATTGGCACTTTCCAGATGAAATTAATCCCATGGAACGGTAACGGACTTAAGCAAGCTTATATACTCTCTCGTATATGGTATATTGAAAGCTTTTCTCCAGTAAAGCTCTAGGGTGCAATTAGGTGACACATTGCTCTTGTTGCGTATGCTCTGCGCACCGTTAAATTTGTTTGTTTTTCTCCTTTTAACAGGAACACTGTGTGGAAATGTATGTGCAGACCTTTTCATGTGGTTCTGTGTTACAATTCTTGATCAAATCCCCATTGTTTTATCATTACGGCAGGAAATCCGGAAGCGACATTTTTCCGTTAGTTTTTATTTCTGAGGTATATTTTGCGGACGATTGATAAGTGTTGAACTTTTGTAAGAAAGCTGATGGACGGAATTTTTATTCACAAGTGTAAATATGCCGTCCACATACGATTCGTAATAAGTGGATTACAAATTATATCCATCAAACGACGGCATTTAAATTAAGACATGAATATATCTACGAAGATTTAATGAGATGATGATTCTGTCGTTATAGCACCTTTTTTCTGAAATAACATCTGTTGCAGAGAAAAGAGTTATGAAAGGTATAGCGAAGATTGAGTGATTCATGTGTGGCGAATGGAATGCTAAAGTAGTGGTGGCAGTTATCAATCAAGTCAACCTTTATTTCACCAGTAAGACTTTTGTGAAGGACAATATTGTTCAGTTATATACTTTCAAACCTTTAGTAATATCAACGAACTCAAAAGTATGCAAACAGTATCAGAAACCGATTATGCTAGTCCGTGAAAGAGCGGGACCAATATTTCATAAATCTATTTCAGTTTTGCACACGGTTTGTGCTGCCCAGATGGTCCACAAGGATGAGTAGACTGTGAGCCCCAAGAATATGCCTTTCGGATAGCTTCTGTGGGAAGTATTTCTAGCCTTCACATTTCGAAAGATTGGAGTTATTTTTTTGTTCTATCCTTTTTGTCAGTAAGACTTACATAAAATAGTCTTCTGGTTTGAGAGTTCACCTGAACGATTCATTAGGACCAAGGTGGACCATTTATGTGGATAAAATATTACTACACTAGTGGTTACCAATAGCTCTTTAATAGTCTCTTAAGGACGAACTGGTTGTCAATTTTGACACAGTGGTACTGCAGACAACAATGCGCGAAACCTACCGTCACCTGTCAAACTAGAAGTGGAATTTATAAAGTCAACTAAAAAGTTTCCTTGTGAAACTGTACAGTGCCACAGAATTCAGGACCAACTGATAATATTTTGAATTACAGAGGTAAATCAAATGAGATATCCCGAACGTGTTTAAAAAGATCCGCACATTAACCATCTTCGCCTGATCGTTTATGACTATGATCAACGTGGCGAAGTTCCCGAACTCTTTCAGGGAGCTCCGGTTGGTGATATCGTCAGATGATTCGGGCCACTGCATGTTCATCATCGATTTCAGTAGAGACATCTACAGTTGTAAGCAAACAGCGTGAGTAACACAGAGACTGTTTGGTCGAAAAACCGTCACGGATGGCGAGTGGAACAACATAAAATGGAACAAACAAACTTGTATATGACGATAATTCCATAGGACCATATTCAACAATAACAAATTTTTCTTCAAGGAAAACACCTTATCATGCCGGCATGCACTCCACTGTTTCTCTGCACATTTCCACACGGCTAACTGAACTTCTCAATACTTAACTCCACCTGTCTGTTCATGAGTAGTATAGTATGATCCATTATGCACAGTAAACTGCATGAAAGAAAAAATATAGCCATTGGTTGAGTGAAGTCAAATCAGTGGGCAAAGTGGAATCATTCTTTATGACTGATGGTGAACCGGTTTTCAAGACGAGGAAGTAAACTTATCTGGATACAGAAACTGACGGGGTATGTCTTGTTGGGTGCAGCTGACAGGCGATTATCAAACTGTAGCAGAGAGTTTTGAGTGAACGGGAACAGAATGAGAAAAACAAATTTGAAAGTTTGGATCGTTTGATTAAGGAAGAGAACTCCGCGTTCCTCACAACTTATTGAAGCTAAAACTGTTGGTAAACCCCAATCTATCACAAAAACCAAAGGTGAAATATATCTTCACAGGATAAATCAGTGAAGATCACCGCAATGAAGAAGTCACGTTTGTTGGACTTCTGGAGATACATTATATTGTTTTGTATCGCATTTTCCAGTGGTCTGTTCACTGAACGAATTGTAAATGAGAAACTGTCTGCTTACAATCTGTTTACAACAGCAGAGAACATGGCGACCAGAAGCTCATTCATCACTCATTAATCGTTTTAGCACATAATCACGGTTAGCCTTGTTTCAATGAGCAGAATCAAAGCGCACTAACTGGTGGTATAGGAATTTCTACTCTCCAGATGACCGAACTTAGGGTTATTTATGAAGCTCAGTGTGCACTGTCAGTTATCTCTTCAACAGGCTATTTAAAGTCGTAGATGGTAAGTTAGTTTCAGTACATCCTAAGCTTGATTGACGCTAAAGCTTAAAATCCAAAACCGCAAGCTAGAAGATAGTGTTGACGTAGAGCATAACAAATGTGCACTCAGCCGAATAGGGAAAATTTCAGCTATGAGAGGCGGGAAACCTAGCAAAAAGTATTATCAAATTAGGCGAACAAACGTGCATTCAGAGTATGGACTGATTTTCAGCTGATAAAGTTCAACGACAACGATTAGCTGACAATTAACTATTCCCCATCCAATAATGTGAATTGTGTAAATCGTGCAGTATCAGAAAATGCGTAATTTTTTGATGATAACAGTCTCTATTTTTCATGATTTACGGCTAGATTTACCTAGCGCTTTATAGGAAGCCCTGCAAATCAACCTCCAAGCACACATCCGAGTTGATCCCCTTATCTATAAGACATTGGGAGAAAACTGGAGACTAGTTTTGAGAAATTTGAAACACTGCGTTTCCATTATCCAGTTCATCGGGACAGTAAGAAAACACATTGCGAGATGCGAGCATTTCGTTTATTCTCATTAGTCGGTGACATAAAAAATTCAGTTAGATAAGTTAAGTGCGTATCGTCAAAACAATGAAACGAACGAACTTCACTTAGTTGCAATCAGGTTTCACTGCCACGGCAACGAAATTGGTTGCGTCAGTTCGCTTTGCCAACAAAGGGCCGGTGCGTGACGCGTGATCAACATTGCCTCTGAGAGCGCTAACAATCTAGGGTCGAGATTGCGCAATATGACCGTGAACGAAGTGTCGGGGTCAACCACATGACCTGTTGCGTTTAGGTGTTTCGCGATCGAAGACGCCGGATTTCTGTTCGAGTGTTGATATGCTGACCCGCCTTGAAACCTTGTTTGCACTGGCCACTTGGGAATGTGCTCCGCCTTCCTCTGTCGTAAAGTTCGGTCCGTTCTGCTGATGTATGAATGACCGCAACTGGTAAATAACGTGAGAGACAGAGTTTTCCGAAGAAGAACGATCGGGGCAGTGGAGGCTCATCCTATGGGTGGAGAGTAACAAGCGCAATTCCGCCGCGGGATATGTGCGATCAATGACATATTTCAACTTTCGACTTAC
>QNGE01000863.1:160512-214965 GCA_008508345.1 Paragonimus westermani
CCACTTGGGAATGTGCTCCACCTTCATCTGTCGTAAATTTCGGTCCGTTCTGCTGATGTATGAATGACCGCAACTGCAGGTGAACTGGTAAATAAAGTGAGAGACAGAGTTTTCCGAAGAAGAACGATCGGGGCAGTGGAGGCTCATCCTACGCGTGGAGAGTAACAAGCGCAATTCTGCCGCGGGATATGTGCGATCAATGACATATTTCAACTTTCGACTTACATCGGTAACGTTGTGGTCACCTGCGTAGGGAAGGTTGATAAAAACCTGCTTTTTCGGCACTAACTGTGGTTGGGAGGCAGGCACTCGTTCCTTGCGATAGATTTCAATAAATTTGGCCGGATATTCATTCGCAAACAGAACATTCTTCCAGCGCTCCTCCTCTGACTGTAGGCTGTCGGCCGTGCACAGTTTCCTTGGTCGGTGAAAAGCAGGTCGTACCAAGCTACATTTGTGAGCCACCGGTGTAAATGAAGAGAATTGTAGGTACTGCCCACTCCATGTGGCTTTTCGATAAACCTGCCTACTAAGTTTACCATCTAGGTGCCTAGAAATAAGGATGTCTAGGAATGGTAGTGAGTTATCTAACTTTTGTTCTTAGGTGACATTGTTTTGACGTTACGTGCTTAACCTATATAACACAGTGTTTTATGTAACCGACTAAGGAGAAAAAACGAAATGCTTGCATCTCGCAATGTATGTTTTCTTGCTGTCCTGATGAATTGGAGACCAGCCAGTTGGTTAAGTAACCGAGACGTTTTGATTCCAAAACTCCAAACATGACCAGGTAGAAGTGATTATTTTGAAAAAGACTACATATTAGTAGCAGATTTTTAACCACTGCATGTACTCCGCCAATAGTAATACCCAGGGTGGCTGCTTGTGAACAGTTTGAGTGTAAGCGGAGTTGGAACCGTTTTGTTAACTGAATACGACATATAAGTGGAAACACATACTGATCACTAAGACCATGTCTGCAAAACAGGCAGGGTTGGTAACCACATCAAAACAGAATTCCTCCTTGAAAGTCTTTGCAATTCTGGAAACATGGATTGGCGAAGCTTTGTACATAGTGGTCAACAAGGATAAGCTTTTCTGGATGAATTTCGAACCACAGATCAAAACAGAATACAAAAAAGTGTGTACACGCCCCTACTTTCGTCGAGAACCAAACGTGATTTCGATGTCACGGATAACGTATGCTGGTAAAACAACTCGTACTTTCGCTGATACCTCTTTCACAATATTACAAGCTGACAAGATAGTGCCACCCAAATAAGCGAAAATGTACACCATCCCAAACAGATTTTCTGGAATGAAGAAAATAGTGGTGGAATTATTCCACTCTTGGAGCAGCGCTTCGCAATTTGGAGGTCGAAGTGCATTCCATACAAACCAGCTACATCACTGATTTTGTTCGGCGTGGTCTGCATTTTTTCGGCAGAGAGCTGTTTTAGGCATTGTCATCCGCATACCCCATGTCAGTCCACCTAGGGTTAGAAAGCAGTTGAACACCAAACTTACTGGATTCTTCATGCACAACTTTCAGAATGTCGTCAATGCAAACTTGTACAAGAGGAGTGATATGGGACACCTTCAACAAACACCGTCGGAAGTGGTGAATGACCGATATATTTGCCCCTAAACCCCGTTTACAGTGTAGGCATATAGTGGTCCCAATAGGTTCACGTATTTCCCTGATACTCCCAGAGATCGTTATGAGCAACCGAATTTAAAACAGCCTTCAAGCCTGAAAAAACCACGACCGTCAGCCACCTACATAAGTGCTTATGCTTATAGATCTGTCGCGGGGTGAAACTGTGATCAAACCACCCACGACCGGACCGAAATCCCCCTCTTCCTTGCGTACCTGGCTTCGTTCGGGTTTAGTGAGCTGACGTGATATAAGGTCAGTGAGTACCTTACACGTAACAGACGCCGGGCTGATGCTTCTGTGGTTGTCACATCGAATTCAGCCTCCGTTTCTGAAAACAGAAATAACTGTTGATAAGCATTAACTACGAAGTACCTATTCAGTTCATAAAATCGTCCGGAGGTGTTTCGTCAGTTCTGAAACCGACCTTTTCCCACGATCATCTAAGAGTTGGAAACAGGATGCCTAGTCCATGAGTTTTGTTACAATTCAGAAACATAAGCTTCAAGGCTAATTGTACTTCCGACACAAAACTGATGGGTGAGCAATAACTGACCTCTCAGGGCCAGTTGTCTAGAAAGCCTAATTGAGGCCAGCTGAACCGTTCCTCAAAATGCGCAGCCCACCTGTCAAGTTTTGCGAATCCTATCTGCCGAATGTTTCACTGTGTAGTTTCGATACATGTTCCACAGAAATCTGCTGGAACTCACTTGCCCAGCTTTTATGCAATGATGCCAGACTACAATGGTCTGCTTTTGAGTTGAAGGCTGCACTCGTAATGCATAGCGAAAGCCATGCCCAAATATTCTCAAGTTTATCATTAGCAGCGCACACTTAGTTGAAGTGATACTATTCGGAAGCGTCTCTATTAAGCCTACACTGACCTGTTCAAGTTTGTGCACACTGGCTGGAGTTATTGGTGTCTGAGAAATACACGTTCACCGAACCATGGGAAAGCGAATCGAAAAGCGGTGGGCTGCATTTTCAAAAATGACCAGTACAACGAAACTTGTTTATGAATCTTCCCCCGGTTTTTGCAAGAATACCAATAAGTTTTTCCTTTCCTTTTTTTTGTTTCGGCTGACCGTGAAAGAGAGCCCTGTAGAGATCGACGAGTTCTACACCTAGTTAGTTCGAGAGTATCTCTAGAGAAGTTCTCATACTTTATTAGGCACACGAATGACACACCACTAAGAACTCCATCGAAGCGATGTTGGGTTTCCACGAACTTGCAAATCTTTTCCCGAGTGGGGTCGATATACAAGCATGTTAATTTCATGAGACTGATTGCTTCTTGGTAATTTCTCTTCAGACAACAGTTTGAAAAACAACTTCTGGAACTGGCCTAATGGAATACGCTCCTGATAGAAATCAGTGCGTATCCGTTCCACTGACACCTTCTACTGTAATGACAGCAACCGATCCATTGTAGCTGAAACCATATTAAGCGATATTACACGTTTTCTTTAGGGTTACGAGCAGTGCGTTTCTTCAACACTCCCTGTCGCCTGTGTGCTGATTTCTGGAAAGTCAAAGGTTAACGCAATTAGCCGTGTAAACTCAGTATGATCCTGGATTTATCCATCGTCACAATTACCCCCGCTGGCGACTCAACATTCCTCTGGATACGTTCATTCGTTGTGATGGAACTCTGAACCACTTCACCATCACAAACCTCTGTGAGTCAGTTTCCTTTATTTTCGTCACATTTTGGCTCCGTGTTCATAACTAAGATTAAGACATTGTTTAGATCCACCACATGATTTATCTAAGGTTCACAAAGTGGGTATACCTCTCGCGCATGTTTGATATGTGGACCCGGCAGTGTAACTCACCGGTCTAGCGGCTACCATAATTTCTTGAATCCCCCAGCCTAACGCTGTTGGACTGCCTCTAATGGGAGTGCATTAAGTAGTTTAACGCAATATAAGAGATTAAGTCAAAATAACAGAAAGTGCTTTCTCCCAACGTATCCTCGTTTTTACCGAATTTCAACGGAAAGAGGTGGCATATATTAGTTTAGTGTGACTTATTGCTTAGATAGTGTGATACTCTCGGACAAATCGATATAACTGTGGTACGTTTGTACACACAGCCTATAATTCTACACCGACGATAAAGATGTTACCTATTCGATGCTTTGACTGCGGGAATTTCATCGTAGCCTCTGTGTGCAGACATCTTTATGAAGAATTTTAGACATACTCATCTGAAAGCATGCACCCGTAACTGTGACGTTTGCGAATATCTTATGGAGGACACGGTATGCGTAGCTGGCGAACAAAAATAACCCAACGGACAGGGTAACCAGTTTTAACAGGGTCCAGAATGACAAAATATTTACATAAGACTTTGAACACAACAAGCAACCAACACTCCGGAGTGTTTGGGTTCGACATGCTGTCGATAGATCTGTTGGCTAATCGACTTGTAGGAAGATAACCTGGGACATCAGATATACTCATTTCGTCAGCTTTCCCCACTGAAACAGGAAAACAGCTACGTTAAACCACTTCATCAGCAATGAGTGTGTGTGCAGAGTACGATTTCTGGTGAACTGACATCAGTAAACACGCTGTTCTTGGAAGAGGAGACAAAAGAACAGCCTGTAAACAAGGCCAGACGGCGTCCCACGAATGCAAACAAATAATATCCAGACCCTTATCTGTAGGTGTCCGTAAACATCACCCAGCCTCTACCAGTAGCTGAATCACCATGGCAATCAGCAGCGCAAATATGACTTATTTTATAAAACCGCGTCAACCCGGCCTCTTCTTATCGTCGATTTGCCGATTCAAACGGGGTGAGTCAAAAGCTGTGATGCCAAATTTTGGCCAAAGGTGATGGAATCGGAATTCAACTGAATAATTCACCCTTGTGCAAACAGAAGCGCTTTTTCAGGTATTGTGATTGCTTTGACCCACTACTCACATTGACCGATCAAACTCTGATGCGTCATAAGTGTGACATATTTATACCTAAACGTTTCCTCTGCTTATCTACGACGTGGTCGACCTTAATGACAACACTGTTTCGTACACTTGTATAAGTAATGTGACAAATCTCATAATCCAGGCGAGAATCGATTGTGAAAAATCAAGGCATCGACTAGATTCGGACCTGCAACAGAAACAACTTGCCTAAACACGGCAAGCACTCCACCAGCTAAGTCGACGACTCAGAAGTTTCACATATTGAACTCACTTACCGGCCCAATTCACCGTGTCATATGGGATCCACCAAACGATCAAACAGACTGACTGACCATGCAGCATTTCTCAACAGTTCACACCGGAACCTATCAGCGCCACTGCTGAGCCCTAAAGTAGTATGGCAGACTTAACAATTTAAATGAGAAATACACACACGTGTGAGTACCTCATTTCATAAAACCGTAACTGAGTGCCTGACTGAGTCCAAAATGTGAAATCCATAAGCTTCTGGGCAGCTTCGTAGGTCAGCTGGTAGAGCGAAGTTTCTGTTGCCGGTTAGAATCCAGCCGAAGCCTGACTTTTTGCAATTGGGTCTCGTTTAAATTTCATATAAAAATTTTGCACTTCATCGGGTGATGAGCAAACCAAAATAACTTTGTTCGCCACACTGCCTTCCTTATATATACTCTGAAGATTTTTAAACATTTTTATTCTATCTCGTTCAAAACGACTACGAGGTTTAACGTTTAATTCACCGAAGACTAACCAGTTCTGATCACCTCGGTGAAATGCCTACATCAGTAATGTCTAAAATCTGACACGGCGGGTACAAATAATGCTTTGAACATCAAAAAAAATTAAACCACAACTGAAGCCGCTATCCGATGGCATTAAGCTCGAACAGATTGCACAGGGTGTCTGGTAAAAATTACTTTCCGCACAAGCAAATGTACTCCAGAGAATGGAAAGCACTTCCAGCGATTGATTGGATCAGTTTTATATTATACAGATTTTTAGTAGAAACATCTTTATCATAAAGTGACTTGACAAACTATAGTCAATCTACCGATGTTAGTTAAGTAAGGATGAAATTTAGAAGTACGGTATATTTAATTATGTGGAAGTGAAAAATGGTCCAAATTCAAAACACAAGTTATATTCCGACACGGTGGAGATGTGGTTCTTAACTATTAAATCTAAAATCCAGTTGCTTATGGATCCGAGACACCCTGTCATTCTCCGAGTTGAACAGTAAAAAACACTTAAAAATTATTCCCAGATGCATTGGGTATTCCGGAAAGTTTTGTAACAAAATATTCAAGTTCTCCTATATACTGCTAGACCACACGCAACTCACTGTCCAAATTCTGACATATAAGATATAACCCATTGAAGACAAGGAACTTGTCACTCAACATTCGCTTGTTCTATACGCCTCAGTTCATTCATCCAAAATGTCCGATTCTGAACACAAATAATTAAGAATGCACCGGCAGTTTTATTCGACTTCAAAGCGAGCAAACTTCTCACACCAAATGAATGTTCAACTTATGCCGTTTAAAGTCATCATAGCTTTGAGCTGCGTTCTACTTTCTCAGATATTCATTACTAATTCACTGTCATACCGAACAGGCAAGTCGGCTAACGCAGTCGATTGTTCACACATTAGACCAGATGAACCTTTGTTACACTTCCTCCGCTGTGGTTTCTGTTCAGCGCTTGCAGTGTCCGTTCAGTTGTTTTGTTCGTACCAGCTGACTATATAGAATAATAACACTTGTCTTCCTATCGTCCGCGTAAGCAGAATGGATAAGCCCCGATGTTCTGGTTGACTGCAATGTCGAAAAATCAAACAGTAACCAAATCGACTGTTCCCTGTTGTGTATATTAAATAAACACCAAGTTTTTTTTCTTATGCACGTATCCCATCTTCTGCCATAAATGTATATGCACTGTTTGGTAGAAATAAAGAACACGCTTATTTATGTGTGATTATGTGGTTCTGTGCTAACCGGACATGTACACAATCCCAGGCACCGAAACGAAAACAGTTAGACATTACACACAGCTACGACGGATGCATGATCGACTCTAGTAAACGTGTCTCTAAAAGAGAATGTCAATAACGTCAATAAATCAACTGAAGAGAATCAGACCGATCTCTGGATTGCACCCAACGTGGTCGACAAAGTGTTGTGTGTCTGCACTTCAAAACCTCAGTTTCATTTCGTGGAAGAAGGATAAGGTCAATTTGAGGATGTTGTCATGAGTAGCTCGTTGGGCAACATTCAAATTCTACGGTTGCTAGTTTGACACCACGTTGTCGCCATGTAAACAGTGGCCTGGGGTTAGAAGAAAACAGTGAGTAGTTTGGCAGATTTAATAAGTTAGAAGAGAATTAATTGTGAAAATTCCGGGCTTTGGTTGCAGTGAAACTACCGGGAAAACAACATGTCCAAATATGACATGTTCTCTATCAGCTGAACTGTGATGTTACGTTAGGAACTGGTAGAGGGATGTCCCTTTTAACTTGCTGTTACTGTGCTCTTTCCTAAACCACCGATTGACCATCCACCCTGCCCCCGCTAACTGTTCGATATAAAAGCCCGTTTCATGTTATTGTAAATTTGATACTGATGAGTCAATAAGAAATGCTCGCATCTACCAGTTTTCGTGTTCTAACGGTTCTGTTCCATCTTCTGAAGAGAATGAACTGTTTCAAAATTCATAGATATCAGTTATCCTAACGAATTTATCAGAAAGCACATGAAACTCCATCATAGGAACGTTATATCCAAAATGAAACCTTTTTCTCAGCTGCCGTTTGATATTAATAAGCTTGTGGATGTGAATAACAGACGGCTAACGTACGCAATAATAAAGGGAACCATCTATTTCGTCATATCTGCCAACAGTTAAACTACAACTCGGATTTCACTGCTTCCTGGCTACGATACATTGAAACCTTCGTGGAAACCATGTTGTACACAGCTATTTGGATGTGTGTTCGATTACTTGCCTGAGCAGAATGCAAATGAATTTATTACCGAACAACCAGGCACACTTAACGACCGAACGGTAGAGGTGTCACGTAGAAAGCACAAGCAACATGAAGTCCGCAGCTAGCTCCTTCGACTGTACAACAAAATCCATGAATATAAATCACCGAGTGGATACCCGTTTGAGGGTTTGGATTGTTCACACTTTTAGTGGCCAGTAGTTATTACGGTTCACAGACGCTCCTCTAGATCAAAATATACATCTCATCATCTGCAATCATCTTGACTAGGACCTCAACTTGAATTTATCGTGGCAAGGAATTGTAAACGAACTATCAAATGCATGTGTGTGATATGTTTCTGCATGTGTGACTTTGCTGTTTAATCCAGCGAGAAGCAGCTTGAGTAAACTGCAACACACGTTCGGGAAGATGGGGCGAAGTATGAACGGATGCATCATACAAACGTATATCGTTGATTTCTCTCATTAAATTGTTAGTGTTATTAAGTAATTATTCACGGGTAATAAAAAATACCCCAAAATACTATTTAACGGTACCGGTTCACCTGGGTGTCGTCAGCCTCAGGTGGTGGTCTGAACTTAGCCGACACTGCAATCACAAGACCAAGATCAACAACAAAAGAAGTCGTACAAGTAATTCTAAAGCGGGAGGATTTTGAAACATGGCGACTGGTGCGATTAGCTCACCACTTTAAGGAATTCGCTTTGAGGTTTAACTCAAAAGTTAGGCTTGCTGTCTGCGTAAAACTTTGCTACGAATGCTGGACAAGACTGTCCTAGGTGCCCTTACAGGAAGACAAATGAAACTAATTTATACAACCAGTAAAAGACACAGCACTTCTTACTATGCTTTGGGAATAAAGTTTTTTGAACTGGTAAAAATATCCCGCTTATTTTAGCGATAGAAAAATATGGATTTGCTGTCATGGGTTTGTTACCAGAAACATGCCCGAACGTTATCTTGATTGTAGGTAATTTTGCTTTACTTTTCACGAAAAGGTGACTACTGTGGGAATTCTTACAAATTTCGAAGCAAACATAACACAGTGTGAACAACAACGTCAGAAACTTACTGATGATTAGCAAAGCTTGAGACAATTCACGGGGTTTGTTTACATAGATGGCGCTGGTCGATACGTTTACTGGACCATATCTACAAGAAACTTTGTATTCGTCATAAAAAATAAACCGCATATTTGGCTTGAAGGCATTGTGGCCGGGGCCGGCAGTCCACCCTGCAGGAGTTTGGAATAGCCCAGAATGAAAAAGGTGGATGTAATGGTTATGGAGCAAAAATAATGGAAATAATGACAAGTTAACAAGTTCACTCTTAAAATCATGAAGTCACTGTCTTCTAAGGCGTTCAGTAAATCGATTGTTTTGCTTACAACAAAAGTCACAGTGTCTAGTTTGCTTCTGCATGCACGTGAATCAGCAATCGTTTTCCCCAACTGTCTTTCAGTTTTCGACGGAATGGTTTCCACTGAAGGACACCAAACAGAAGACAACAGTGTATGCAATTTTTACCCTTTCCTCTGCCCTGTCCAGTAGTTGAACAAGGAACATCCATTACACAACCGCTACAGAACAACAGTCCAGTCAACGTGTAAGGAAACCATTCTTAGAAATGACAAATTTTGTAATTAATTGATGTTTGCGGTCGTGTACCCCACTCAGTTGAAAAAAAATACATTTCCGTGTGCAGTCGTGACATGCAAACGATACTTGTTTCCAACCCTTCATTCCGTATCCCGTTCACATAACTGAAAACAGGCAACTTGTTGTTGTTGAGTCCTCACCGAATTGTTTGAATTCCGCGTCAATCTTGTTGCTGGATAAACTTACACTTATAAGATCTTTGCTTTGGTGATTCGGTTTGATGCAACATGTATCTCTAACTGGATTTTCCTGTCATTCTGAACGCAACTGCGTTGACTGTAGACTTTACTGTCATTCTACTCTCACGTGGAATAAACGCTATGGCATACCACACTTTTATGACTGATATATATGTATAGTTCCAGATTCACAGATTGTTCTCCTCGAACAGTGCTTACGGCTTGACTAAGTATTTCATAATATGTATATAGACTGGAGCAGATTTTTCTACGATTATCTTTACTCCTTACCCTCAACCAACTTTGATGCCTCATTCTTTCATGGCCACCTACTAGAGAACCAAAATGAGCCTACGATACGTAATGGCCGAACGGCGACTGTGCGTTAAGTCTATGAGAACGTGAAAAGTCTGACCAACTTTGCGTGAGTACCCGTTACACTTACCCAAGCTGATAGTGCTAGCATTGGTGCAGCAAACATTATTAATTTGAAATTCCAGTAGAATCTGCCATCTTCAATAGCATGGCATGCCACCCGGTTTCCTCCACAGATTTCTTCAGCGTCGTAAAGTAATGCAAACAAGGCTGTTGGCATTCGTCAAGACAATGTGGATACAAATAATCATTCGACTCCTTATATCCAAACGGTGCTAAGATAACCTCAGCCAGTTGTATGGAACTAATTGTGTCTAACCAACCATCTTCTTCTCCCTATATAGCTCAGCCCGTGAAAGTCACTGTTGATTTGCTGTCACGTGCCAACCTCGTACATTCGAATAGTTTACGCATACAATTTAAAAAACTAAACCAAACCTCCATAACCTCCAAAATCTGTTTACTTGTTATGCTGGCCACATGAACGAGTGTGCGAATCTCTGCTAAAGACATTACACAGCCGTACATAATGAATTCAAGCGGTACACTGAAAATAACCACCACGCAAACGCATTCCGAAGTTACTCAGGTTCACATGACTCCTTACTTGATATTAGCTTCAGCAATGAATCAGAATTAGATTGCTGTGGTATAACAGATTCTGCATTTGAAGACCAGACGTGTGAACTTCGCAAAATGAAGTTGGGCTATTAGGTCAATTACGGTTGCTTATCTGGTGCGTAGACTAAAACACAACATTAACAACTACTCGCATTAAGAATTATCCCAATTGAACTTCAAATGACTTCTTAAGTAAGCAGACGTGAGCAATCAGTACCTAATGTGTACAGGCGGCTACTGCTAAATTTCATAAGATAGGACCGAATGGTCATTCATGTTTAAACTCATTCTTTACCGTTTCCTGTGTAGTGCCTTACAAATCAGAGTGAGTATAGACAACACAAACATTCCACCGAAATTTATCTGCAAAATTTAATGGATTTGCACTTCTGAAGGAAACATATCAACTGTTATTTTAATCAACTGGTCAGTATGTGTATACGTGCCGTACTGTCACTGTTGCTCAGTCTGCATATTAAAGGATAGCATTTCTTAACTAAAAATAGGTAAACTGTGAATATTTGCTCAACAAAAACTCGTGCTTCATATGCTTACCTGTATGTGGGGTAAGAACATGTTACAAACTAATGCAGAGCAGGAACCACTATTGGGACTACCAGCAAAGATTAATCAACCGAGCAAGAATAACTGATTGCAAATCCCCGCTCTGTTTCAGGACAGCTCGTTAGTAACTGAACGATCCGTCTCCTATCCAAATTTGTATACTGGATGGACGCGGTAAAGATTGTTTGGTCAGCTCTCCGAAGTCATAAATGACTAGATGATATGCAATTAACAATGGAATGATATGATTGACTGAGCCAAACCGGTGTGATTGAGAAAATGTCCAAGGTCGATTCATCATTGAATCTCATGTGGTGCTTGTTGCATTTTGAGTAAGTCTGAGTTCCGAAGATTTTGCCCTATGACCCTAAAAAAGGATTTCGTTAAGGATGCTCAGTTTGGTCGCAACTACTCGCTGGAAAGAAGCACAATGTGATATTGAAGACAGTAAAGTTCCAACAACGAGGTTACAAAGTTTCAGACGACAAGTCAATAGGCAAATACATAGACTTTCTGAGTGAAACGGTAGGGTGGAAATCACGGCCGGTCAGAAATACTGAATATTAATTAGATAGTCCAGGTTAACCGTTTGTTCGTCCGGAGTGAAAAAGAGAGTTTGGCCTAACCAACCTATCTTTGCACAGGACGCTCAAGTGAGCCCTGGTGTATGACGATCATTCACTAGTAGTCGTTGTTCATTTGATCCTGAGTGTGATCCTCGTTCGTTCCTCTACTCAGGATCATTCTGTGTTCTTCAACCGTACGATTGGCGTAAGTCTCAGATTCAGCGACTGATGTTAAATGATGGTTGGCTGAGTGATGGATGTTGATATAGCCCCAAGAAGACCGGTGACGAAGTACACATGACGCGATGGGAAGCTAAACAATTCATTGGTGACGTGCACACTCTCATAACGCGACATTAGTGACATCCATAAAGAGACTGTTATCCGGTCAACTGGCTGCACTCGAAGGACATCTGTGAGAAAACAGTCATACGATTGACGGAGTAGTATGGGTGGAAGGTTCAACATACTACAGCCAGTCTGCTTACTTGTGTGCAGCAGTCTGTGTGAAAAATACTGCTTAAGCAGCTGGTCTCTTTTTCAGCAATAGGTTTGCTGATCTACATGACTGATGGAGCCGTTGACGTTGTTATGTCAACCGCTAGCGCGTTCGAACTCACACTGGGACTGAGTGGAACACAACGGGACCCACAGCTAATCACATGCGCACATTAAATTTGGGATGTAGTACTCACCATCATAATCCTTTAACTTTGGGCCGTAGCCGTGGGTACATTCGCCCGACCAGCTTTTGGTTCTGGCAATGGTCCCCAGGGTTGTACAGTATCGATTAGACACAAATGTGTGGCGAAGAAAAATTAGAGGTAGAAGAACGAAAATGAAGAAACCTCGTGGAGCTAACGAGTTAAAAGGCTTGCGGGTGAAAACTCGTCGATGACTGACACCGTAACGTAACAGAGAGCGTTTCCAATACTAGTGTGGATGATCGCAAACTCTTTATAACCCACAACTATGTCTCCGCTTGACTACCTTGCGGCTTCTAACAATCAGCAGCTACATTGGATAATGTGTGGTGTAACTGACGTGCATTCGGCACACAGAGTGCATAACCCAAACATCGTAAACCGTGCACTATATCAAGTGCAGACCGCAAATTTGCAGTAAGCTTTTGGTAATATTCGGTAAAGGTAGATCAACGCGTTACTAACAGCGAAAACGAAAGGCTACCTTTTGCAGGCTAGTGCCTATAGATAAATGAGCCTATTTTCCTCCGCATCATAGGGTGCTCAGGATGTGGTCTAAAGTCAGGCGAAATGGAGCAAAACGTTCGGCTCATGTGAAGGTCGACGGGCCGACGGACCATCACTTGGGTGGACGGTACAGGTGAACCAGTAGGGTGATCAGAGTGGGAGTGAAGAAGTTGTTATGATTAACCTAAGACCACACTGTTTCGTACTAACTAACAATGTGCACAAATCATATATCAGTTTATATCAGTTAGTAACACTCCCCTTAGTTTCTGTAGAGTTTAACGCGTTATGCATGTTTCTTGGAGAACTGTGTAACTCTTCAATTCTTCACATAAGTAACCTTATTTTTGTATTGGAACGTTTGTTTGTGAGATTTCATAAAGTAACTGACGAACACAATGGTGTTATTGCCGAACATGGCATGAAATGGATTTGCAGAGTTTATTCTTGAGGTTTGCGTTCATGTAGCATACAGCACGATTGCTTGTCAAGTGTCTTAACTCCTGATGAGAGGAGGTGAGTTGTAGCTTTTGGGTAGTTCTCCTGTACAAGTGGTAAACATGCGAAACATGTCACCAATACCGACAAGTGAGTCTTTGCATTGTTTACTTGCAGCACATTATCGGACGAATGAGTCGTGTGTGAACGATGCGTTCTCACAATGGCTGCTCAACGCGTACTAGAAGAGGATAGGTCAATGAGACAAACTGTTCAGTAGATTTGATGGATACACATGAGTCGTATCCAAATGGGTTCACAAATCTTCAACTGACGGCATATACAGAATTGCATTTAACAGCTACATTATAGTAATGCTCCTTACACTACAATCGTGGGCTGTAACAGAATGCACGAGTATCGCTATGAATGAAATAGCGGTTGATAAGTTAGAGATTTACAAATGTGGTTACACCATTTGTTGTCCAATCAACAAAGCTGCTCTAAGAAACTGTGAAGAAATCTGTAGTTGGGAGTGAAGTTCGGAATTTAAATTATTTCATATTGAACAACACACACAGGTGACAATCTGTACATTCATATAAGCCACTCGACCAGCCCACTTCGTAAGGAAGCACTAGAATTGAGTTTCGTTTTTAGTAGAACTCATCAGCAGTGCATATCACTGTGCTAGCATCAGTTTGCATTCTGACTTGCGTGGTAGTGCAATTTGCGTGTTAACCATAACCCCAGTAACCTTGCACTAGACATGATCAGTCGGTCATATCTGGACGTTCGACCGAAACCACTTGTGAACAGATATCTCGGCCGTCTCGATAGAAGACAGTAATCGTCCTATTGTCTGTAATCGGTAATCCCGCAATCAGGAACTTTTTAGATTCGGACAAGGTTATGCACTACTGATGAGCTCTAATAAGTTCGAAACTCCAGTCTAGTGTTTCCTAACGAAGTGGGCTGACCGAAAGGCTAGTCTGAATACGCAGTCACGCAATGTGGGTGTTCAATTGGAAGTCGATAGTTGTTAGCTAATCACTCACGAATTCAGCCAAATCAAACTTTTTTCTCATAATCTGAGCAGAATTTAACATATGCAAGAGACGATAAGTGTCAAAACAGTTCATTACAAATATCAAGCCCTTCACACAAGTCAAATGATTGAGACAATGCAGTTTTGTGGAACACAATTTAAATATGTATGGTCCGGATGGTGCTGCCAATCAGCAACTCAACATTTAGAAGGCACCCGGCTAATATTCTAAACTTTCTAACAGTTGCGGAGGTTCAATACTCAACGACAATGTTAGTGGATTCCGGTGTGCACCCTTTAAGAAATTCTTCCAGGAGATTTATTCCCCTGGAACACTTGGTGGATTCCATTCAAATTAATGTGGTGAATTAATACTCGGGTCCTCATAAGACACTCCAGAGATCTCGACTTTGCATCACAGCTAAGCTGATTTTGTGCTCGCTAAGTCTGTTCCTGTCAGTGGTTCAAGTCCAGAGAAAATCCATGTTTTTCAGAGTTGTTTCTCTAGATTCCGTTGGTATCAAGTAATATTCCGATGGTGAATTAAACTTGTAATGTGCTATCGATTACGATTATTCCTTGAATAAAAAATGTAGTCTCAGTGTGTCAGATGGCTAGAGGATTGACAAAACTCGTGAAAAAGTCTTCTACTTCCGGGAAAATTCGAATAAAAGTTTTTAAGCTTTCTTGTCTTATACAAGAAATACCATCTGGAATCATAGGTCAGATCTTTTGCCTATACGGTGCAATCCAGTATTGGTGAAATTCATCTTGATTTACGGATTACATTTGGCCTGTGACAAAGACTCAACAGCGGCTTGCTGAAACAACGGTGGTTATCAAGTGGCTTTGGAATAGTTGCCCCACTTTTCGTTCAAATGATCGTTTGCAGCATTTGAACGCGGTCATTTAATTCGGCGAATTATTCGGTTGACGTCATTTCTTTAGTAAAACTGAGTTGCTTGAAAATAACCGAAAATTTCGAGTTGCTGCAGTACGAAAAGTTTATATATCATTTGTCGGTAACAATCCAACAAGTAACGTGTGACAACGGACCTGGGCTTAGCATTCACTTTGACGTTCGCAGTGGAGTCGATTGTACCACAGCAGCTGACTTTTCCGAACCACGTCTGGTAAGCTAGCTGAGCTGGAGGACATGCGCATCTTCACTTCACCTCTTCAGTACGTCGCGCGAAGCAAAGGCAGTGCGTGTGTACTTCGTTTTCAAGTAGTCCCCTCGGTTAGACAGTTTTGGTGAACGCCTACAAGGGATATTAAAAATACAGCGGCCAGTGACTAGGATTGTTAATTACTGACTAAAGTGTTAGTTGGAACTCAAACAAGAGGGCCTGATGTAACAAACAGAGATATACGACGTAATTTGAAAGATTTAAATCATGAAAATTAGTTCTGAATGAGAATCACAGACGTTTTCTGGACAGCAGTAATTCTTAACCAATTGGTAACCAAACGATAGGATAGAGTCGAGCCCAGCAATTGGCGTGAACGTTTACCTATCAATTTTGTTCGTTATCCTTGGGTTCACATTGGGATATTACGGAGATAGCAGCCAAAATGAGCAACTGACTGAGGAATGCAGCTTCCGGCGACTATATATTTGAAAATACCAGTTTCTAATGATCGTGCTGTTTTTTCTATACACAAATGCTTTACAAATTGTATGGAACGTGTAGTAACCTGTTGATTGAACATAAGAAACATGGAATATGTAGACGCTAAAAAAACAAGGTCTATCTAACTCCGAATAATTAGTGATACTCGCGATTTAACAACAGAAGTCCCAGTGGACTAGAAGACAGTTTGTTAGCGGTGTGTGATCTGAATTCACATTAGCGGAAGACGTCCTGAGGCAAAGTAGTACGTGATGGACTAATTGGAGTGCAACAGAAGAATGCTATAGTTTCCTGAGTTAGTAATGCAACCTCATACCGAAAACGATCTATTCTCTCATTTGTGTTAGTTCGACCCGCTTGGAAGATATGTTCGCACATTACATGAACAAATATTGTGTGGTCCTATTCTGCAGTAGCCCATAAAATTGACACCTGACAGTTGAGAATGGACAGGTGGGACACGATGACCTCCGCCAGTTGTCAAATCATGGCCAAAAACTGGCACACTTTGTGTTACTGTCCGAGATAGTGTATTATTTTTGCAACTCGGAATCTTGCCTCCACTATGAGGCACATTAGAGGGATTCTTTTAAAATACCATCTTGGTACAAGCTGTACCAATAATTACCAGTTTGATTGTATAGAAGTACTTGACTTATACGAGTTACGAAATTGATGGATGAATATGAATAATCGCAAAGTGAAATACTGCTAACTGTTACCTTAAAAACATTGTGTACAGGAGTTTTGAAAGCCAGTTATCGTAACACATGTTAGAGCAGCTCAGTGTGGCTAGTTCTACATCAACTGACTTAGGTGAAACTCGCTCGTCGTATGTTTAACAATGACATACTGTTGTGTCCGCAAAAGACGCTTGGCCAGCAAGTCGGTTTATTGCGCAAACTTCCGTACAGGTCATGTCAAAAACCAAACCATAAATGCGTACACCCATTTGCATGACAGACATGCACTCACATACATTGGGTGACAGTAAGTTGTCATTCGCCTTGGTGAAAGTTCTCACACAGCATGTACACACTGTTCCGATAGTCTCTTCTTGTCCGTCATGTTCGGGGCTTGTCCTTTTGTTCCTGAATGTCGCCTGTGGGTAATACACCACTCGTGAGTAGTATATTATTCACAACGAAACTGCCTGTTATACAACAATACAGTGTTTAGCAAAAATAAAGGGCGAACACCTCAGTGTAATACGATGTTACCTTTGACCATTAAAAACAAATAAGACTAACCCGAAGATCATCATCCGAAGCGTTATCTTGAAGAACGGTTTCAGAGGAATAGAAATAGAAGTCTTGAAGGAATTTTGGAGAGCACTTCTTACATATGAAACATTCATGGGATATAGGAATAAAAACGTGGGATGTTAACATTTTCCTGATGTGAGTGATTGAATGACAACCTTGGAAATGGACCAGTCACCAGTACTGATGCACACACAACCGGAAACCCTGAACAACATTGGGTGGAAAACCAGTTGACGCCCGATACACTGAATTGTATAGGTCCATTTATTTATCAGTTGATGCAAATCAAATGTTCATTTGCCAAACATCCGCGCAAGTCCAACGGTTTCTTTTTCACAAGCATTCGGAGAGTTAGTAAAATCTAAACCCTACTCACAATTTGACGTAGCTTTGCTTTCCCCCCCAGACTATCCGCCATTTCCTTTCATTGTAAAGCTGATGGCGTTAACTAGGGAGGCATATTCTGGACATAAATGCCGATCTAAACCTCCACCAAGTTCGTGCAAGGCAACCTTGCCGACCAGTGTGTCGCTGACTTCAGATCCGGTATGATCGATAGATCTTATCCAAACACACCCACGCCCTGAAGTGAGTGATGCTCAAGTTGCAGAACCAATATCGGAAGAGACAAATTAACCCTTCTGTCAAGTCGGCGTCGTTACGACTGAGACCTCTCACAAAAGGTAACGTCACAAAAATTAATAAGGTGCGTGGGTGTAACTAACACTAATGGCATGCAGAAGTGTTACTGGAATAACTGAACTGAAGAAATTCTTTCAATGATGGCCGCCGAGTAGGTACGCGTATATAGAAGATGCGAGCAAGTGTGGGTCATGTTCAGTTTGTAAGGGTTTTTACACTGGATACACGTTTCTGTATGACTGGAATTTCTAGACCAGTGTTTCTGCTTCGCCTGGTACATCATTTTTCAGCAAGAGGATTGTTTAAAGTATCAAATGCACCACTACCTTTGTCAGTTTATCGGTTTTGCAGTTTGAGTAAATAACCACAACAACATTGTGTCCAATTGTTTGGTTGACAAATCTTACCGCGTGTGCCACGATACCAGGCAAGTATATTTCTTTCAATGTCAGGACACTTGTGTAGATAGGCTAGAAGGAAGTTCGTGAACACACTATGAGGACACACCTTCATCACTTGCAAATTCGCAGATAAACCTCCAATCATCGTCGCTCCATTTATAGTGCGCTTGTAATGTGCTCTCTAGCGGAGGTCTCAAAATTCAAGCCACAAGTCTGCCCGGTTTCAAAAGTGCCTGTGCGCACAGAATGCCCTGCCTGATTTGGTTTCGATCAGTGGTCGCTTTGCAAATAATGTAATGATAGCAGGTGGTTACAAAACCACTAAGCGTACTACTACAGCACGTACTCTCACCTTGCTGACAAGAGGCAGACAAAGAATGAATGCATCATAAGTTCACCAATCTTTTGTACAATGCATAGTCTTAGGCAATAGAAACACTTCACATCGTGTAAAGAGAATGGTACGGACGAACTCATTCGTACGCGGTCGGAGAAATCGCAGAAGGCTAAAACCAACCATCGCTGTTCACTCGAACAAAGTGGTGTATCAGCGCAGTGATCAATCAGTCAGTCTGTGAATCCGGTGAATAGCATAGGTGTGGTCTGCGACGATGGATAGAACGTTGGATAAGCTCATCCAGCAGAGATTCAGCTACGTCCCACGAAGTTGATTATGGCTCTAGGTGCTTTCTGCGTACATCAGTCCGCTAAAATTGGTCCATTTTTGGGAGCACAATTAACACTTGCGATCAACTGCGTGAAACATCGCAGGGCACCGGACTCAGAAGTTGCTCGTGCTCATTCAACAGACAGCGTCCATCTATGCCCTAGGAGTTAACACTGTTCCGAAACTCTTGAGTTAGCGCAGCTGTTTAAATGAACAAGGATTAACAATCACATTATATTGTCAAAAAAATGCTATCCCTAATAAGTAGGCAACACACCTGCAAGGCGCAAACCGAGTTCACCAAAACCGTAGCCATAACGATCGCAGTTCCGCAGTTATTATATATGACAGCAGTGTGGCCACTTACACTGACAAATCCTGCACTGTGTGACTGGTTATCAATGAACGGTGTTCCTCGAAAGTATACGAAAATCATGATTTTGTGTCTCACTGGGATCTCCGATCAGGGTAGTGCTTATGACTGCTTACTGCTAAACATGAGCACCTCTTGTTGGGCGCCACAAATTTACCCCGCTTCCTCTCCTCTGTAGCTCAAGTTTTTAATAAACGAGATTCCAAAGTGTACTTAGACAGACACTGAATACGATGGAGTGAAAATGCTTCTGAGCATTGCACTTCGAGTCAAAGAGGATGCACAACACACACGCTCTCTTTCTTGCAGATAAACCATCAGAGGTATTTGAAGAGTTCGTATGACTTAAAAGGTGCATCGGCGCTGAAAGAATGTTTGGTGGAATCACAAGTTTAGTAGCTAGAACTCCGACGGCCAAATTACTCAATTTCAGTCGTCACTATGATCTTAGCCCCTCTGTGAAAGACCATGTATATGGTTTTACTGTAGAGTTAATCTTATTGTATGGCTGCGAAACCCTGATAGATCTCCACACAGTAACCCCTTCAGACCGTCAGCAGTTTCAAAAAACTAAAAGGTATCTAATGCGAACATCTTTTGATCAGCAAAAAAATTGTTCTATGTGTCCTAGAGACAAAAATCTCTTCTGACAGTTGAAACTAACCGTAACCTCAGCTAACAGGCTCAGTTACGGAAGCTCAGTCTCTGATCACCATGTCTTACTTTGAGTGTCAGTTATAGAGGAGGCTTGAAGTGGTAATTTGATGACCATCCTATGATTTCGGTTTGGGGATTCAAAGCCTATTTCCCTAACACGTTTTCTATATTCATACCGGTGTCCGAAGAAAAGTGAACTTATTTGGTTAAGAATGTCGTTTAATAGGGTTGACAATAAAACCGGAGGCATTAACGCTGTGCAAATTTATGTGCATGGGATCCTCAATTTTTTCGTAATTTGTCTACATCTCTCTATTTATCGTCTGATTTAACTTACAATTCGTTCATATCTGTTCACTGGAGTCATGTGGACAATACAGTGGCAAACAAGCCTTGTTTATGATGTTTAATCGCCAGGATAATTGCAGTACAATAAATACTAGAACAACAACCGGGGTGAATAACAAAGTCGGTCACTATAGAGTGTGCACTGCGGCTTCGCTGCCATTTACGCATCTTGTGTTCCGAATCGCGCGTTTGATTAACTGTGAGCCAGTGTGCGCATGAACTTCTTCTGAAAGCAAAGGTTACTGTTTCTATATTTGTTGTGTTGCAATGAGCTCGGTGATCAAACACTGAAAACAGATCCTGTACGCTATTTTGTCGTTCTCACAACCCATAATTGTCTGTCGTATGCCGTTTTATGCATTCCATCTGTTATGGTTGTACGAACTATATATTACACGTAAGTGGCTGAATAGGCTTGTGGTTCGATTTTCACATATTCCAGTAAGTTTCATAGTTTTTTTAAACAAAATATTACCTAAGTTAGCTTGTTTTAGTACGCCTGAACAATTGCCCACCACTCTGTATCTCACGAATGTATCAGCTAGGAAAGTCGACCTACTATGCGTTTTAGCCCTTGCTAAAATAGACCATTAAACGTCACATAAGTTAAAAGTTGTTCAGCACTAATTCATTTCTATGCGTTTGGAGAAGAAAACTAAAATATCAGAGGTGACACAGTTAGAGGGCCAAGTTGGCACACTGTTTCGCCAATGAGGCTAGGAAAACGCATACTACCTAATCTGTCTCAGGAATGGAACTTACTGATTTGGTGTGGTTTGGACTCAGCTCATTTCGCATTTGCCTTCATATATCCCCTAATTCCGTTGGAGTTCACTAGAATTTAACATTGCGGATAGATCATATAAGGTTTAGATAAACACCCCTGGCTGTCCAGTCGAACGTATGTATTCAGTGAAGAAACAGTCACATTGTTGTCTTTCGATAATATCCCGGAAAAATATGTTGTCTGTATCATGCTATAGAAGGACTGGAAACCCTAAATCGTCTATTGCTTACATAGGAATTATAACTTTCCACATCGACCAGAAGATTCAGTTTATTACGCACCAACTGAACTAAACCTCAAACTCAGCTGTTATGATGTATGACATAACCTACTGTTCATCATTGTGCCGATAGCAGCATCGATACCGCCCAGATACAAATTTCTTCCTATGCTGACAGTAACGGCAGGACACTAGTTTCTGTTCACCTACGTTTTATGAAAGACGACACTTCTTTCCTCTGACAGTAAGGTCAAGGTTATTCACAAAAAAAGCAGAAAATAACCTACCTCAACGTTGGAAGTCGTACTGAAGGCGCGTATGCGGTCACTTTCATTCGGTGAAATGTTAAAATGCGTCATCCTTTAATCCACAAAATATTGCACTCTGAGGCTTGACGAAATATGGAACAATCCGTTCCATGTAAAGTTAAAATGGTTGGTCATTCAGCCTCGTACTCTCAAGTTGTATGAGCAGTACCTCGACCACAGTGTACACAAGACCATCGTCTGCTTTGTGCATGTTGGTGAATCTGTTCTACTCGTCAGTCACTGAAATCAGCAATCGTATTTTTTGAATCATTGTGGCGGATGTTTCCGGTAGGGTAGATAGTTTTCACATCACCACCTTAGACAATTCCCACCATGCGTAACCAAATATTGCTTTGAAATTGCAGCTATAACATAAGCTTTGTTGATTAAAATGTACGGAATACATATTTTATCAGTTGTTGCTTCGTTTGGCTTTTTTAGTGTGGTTGCGTTATGTTGTAGGTCTGAAAAAAGGGTATTGTTGTCCACTAAGGTCGTATTCACACGAGTGACATACTTATAAACTTGAAGCTACCTTGAAAATACCCCGATAATTTTCAGTAAAACTGACAAAAAGTTCCAGAGTATTGGTGGTTAATAAAATTTACTGCAGGCACTAGATTTAAGGTTTGCTCTAACTGAAGATCGTCAGTATTGCACATATCTGACATTGCCACGAGTCACCCTCTATTTCGAGTTCTGATAAAGAAACCACATTGGCTACAGTGCTTCTGTCCTCACGTTGAGTTTGACGAAAGTATCATAACTGAACACTCGTCCACCTCTACGCTTGAGTAAGTCTCAGGATGCGCGAACTGTTTGACAGCAAACAATAACTCACTTGTCAATTCAGATTCCCCATTACGATTAGGACTTCTCAATAAGTTGAAATTGGAAAATCTGTCAAACTTGTTGAATACTGTGTTGACCACCTAAAAGTAATCGTGAAGTTCGCGTAAAATTGAATGTCGTGGCCAGTGCGAGGGCCGTTTAATTCATAGCGGTAAACCACCAATTCTTATAAAAATCAGCGAGACGCCACAGATTATCTCTAAAAACAATGCGTTGCTAAATACTCACTTCCGTGACTTTTTAATATGAACAAAGGAACGGTTAGTTTTATTCGAGTTGACAATCGTACACAATAATCAAATCAGACATTCATAGTTGATTTTTTAATTGGTAACCATTACTGTAGATTAGCAACTCCATCCAACCACCGGATGCTTTAAAATATCTGATTAATGCCATTCAAATAACAACGTCCCTTCTAATTTACAAAACTGACTGATATGTCAGAATTTAAATTCTGACATTTCGTACTAAACCCTTATTCATGATTCCACCAAATTGCCGTTGCGATTCATTAGCATCGTTTACATCGACTCACGCACATTCTTCCATGAATTTTGCATTGCTCAAAGAATGTCGATTCCGAAATGTTTCAAATCATCCATTTGTTTGAGGAATAGTCACGAAGCAGATTTGTCAACATTTGTGAGTTAGATTTGCTTGCTGATGTTGACAGTTTTCGACTACACAGCAGTTAACGAAAGCATTTCTTAAAAAGCTGTTTTATCACACTAGTTTGGATAATTATCTCACGTGAAGAGAATTGTGCACATGTGGCGGTCCGCTAGTATATTTGTCACCGGGAAATACAACACTTAGTTACGTTATTTGTGGTGGAAGGTGTAATGCTTGTTCAATGTGTTCATCGGAATGTCATCTACTCCCTTGATCCCATTGGCCTTCAGTAATCTAGCCTTCAAAAGCACACCCAAAAATATCTTTAACAAAATTAAACATCCACTATGTAAACATCAGTCGCACATTCGGCCTAAAAATCTATGACTGAACAGCCATGTATACAGGTTTTCCTTGATAGCATCCAGTGATAATTCACTCTGGTAACTGTACAAAGACTTATACTGTTGTGAAGGTGTGACGTTGACGGTTTGATTCCAGGCTAAAGCACTGAGTTTCTCATCATTCACCTGATTTTAGTTTGTGCACTTACAGTTCTGACAGTGTTCGTGCATTTGGTAGGTCGAATTTATGGTTTACACGTCCGGTTATTCCTCAGGTTCTGTATTTAGACAGGAACTGTTAAATCACCAATCGATATGGCATAATCAGGTCTGAGGTACACGCGCCGATGAAGTCGCTTCCATCGACGAGTGCTCTTAGCAAATTCGACATCAAGTTCTACAAACAACCGGAAATTCACGCAATCTATAGCACATAGCTAATCAGATACGTCGCCCTTCAAAAGTGAGGAGCTAGGAAACATCACTGGAAAGCAAGCCAACCAGACCAAGGAGCCATTAAGGCGGTTACCTCTTCACAGGACTTAAATAGTCCTAACCCAAATTAACGCTACCAACACGTGTTACTCGAAGCTAATGATGAATTAGAGAAAAACTTATCATTCTGTTTCTTGTTATCCTCTTAAGTGTTCTGCTTGTACTCGATTATACAAGACAATTCAAAGCCTCAACCTGTCCGGTCCTTCTTTATCTGATTTAGTTTCTGTTTGGGGCACGTAGTTAAAGACATACCAAACGCTCTCACAAGCCAGGTAGTCTATCTACTTCATTCTGTTAGAAAATTGACATTGTATTATTTAAACAAACGTGTTTACCCCAGGCTGACGGAGGTGTATTTCGAATCGATACAATACACGAAACATTATGTCAGCAGATTTTCCTGCGATGGATCACATCCTACTTAGTGGTGTATAGTCGGCTTCACGCACATCTGGAATGGAACGCGTCACTTACGAGTAAGGGTCAAACTATATCTCTGAGTGCCGTTTTTAGGGGTTGGAGAATTGTAAGGGAGTTACTTCCATTAATTTACGTACTGTTTACATCTACAGACTAAGTTTAAACAGGCATTTGAAGTTGGCAGGCGAACAAGTCCATATTTTTAACATCCTTAGAAAGATGTTCTATGAATTTTTATAGGTATATTGTCCCCGAGACGATCAACGAGATAGCTGACAGCCAACTCAATCTAAATGACTCATGTGAATTGCATGTGCGCCAAACAATGAAACTGCAATAGGCACAATTAAGGAACCAGTATTGTTGTTTGTCTTTCTGTGCTCGATCGACTGTCATGATTGAATCCACAGCTTGTTACTAAATGAAATACATTGCAGACGAATTACAAACCCACACATGTCAAAGCACAAATGATAAATATTAGTATTCACTTCAAGTCAACCAAGTGAGCAAAACTTTAATTTTTTGCGCGGAATCGAAGTGGCGGGATTAGTTATCTTAATAGAGTCACAAAATCCAATATCAGACTGGTGGTCACGGTGGGTTATAATATTCAAGAAGCTAATTTATAAATCCCATCATCCAGCATCTGGCCCACCTGTTAACAACTTGAATTTAAACAGGTCTGACCAAACCGTATGTAGCAAATAGTAAACAATGTCATATTTGGTAATAAAATAGTGATGGTTAAACTGTATTACATCGTTAACGAAGTTAGACTATTCGTATACTGGATAAAGATAAGCAAAACCATATGAAACATGTTAGTTTAGTAACCTGTGCATTTTGTAGATGCGTCACACCTAGATTGGGTTCGGCAGTTTATATTTGTTCCGATTTTATTTATTGGCAGTTGGCATCAGTTACTCTGTGGATTAAATGGGATCACACCTACGAAAAGTCGATCACGAATGACATTTGGCAGTACCCTTAAGCTTTAAATTGAACGGTTAGATTTACCGGAATTGGAAAAAGTACAAGAGTTGAATATGCTTTGGGATTATCGGTGTCCTTTTAGTTCACTACAACCAATTCATCTTAATAGATTTTCCAGATTCCGTGCTTTCTAACGTGATTCCCAATGGACTAATCACCTAGGGTCAGTTTGCTGCAGGTTAATCAACTCGAGGTAATTAATCTCTGACCCAGTTCATCTTGAGGCAACCAAGGTATGTAGCATCAAACGTTATAATCGTGTTTGACTGCGGTTACGATATCAAGCAGTATCAGTAAATGGGGTTATATCTGATAGATGGGTATTTCTGGGGTGTTTCCACCATGATATAAACCTCCTATTGCATTAAACAATTGAACAAGTGAGAAAGCAGTAATCGAGAGGGCTCTTCAGATGGTATGAACTTCACATAAATTACTTTGAATGCTAGTCCGTATGATAGTAGAATGTAAGGAACGGTGAACTTGAAACTTAACTTTGTAGGCAATAGTTGGAAGAAGGTATCTGGAATTGCCCCGTTTCTATGTGCAGTTTCCGGCAATCCGGGTACATTTCATGCTTCTGCTTTCCCAAGGTCATCCTGTAGATTAACTTTTCAGACTACGTCTGCCGGGAAGAACTGCAACGGAATCAAGTGAATGGATGATCCAAATATTTTATCATAAATGGTTTCACTCATTTATTCGGTTCTGCCTGATATACGGCACCTATTGTGCGTACCGTACAAAAGGACCAGAATTAAATGTGAGCTGCATAAACGCACTGAAAAATTGACCCACGCCGATCGAAACCTGTATCCACTCAAGAATAATAAATTTCAAGTGGAAGTAAGTGTTTCTTTCGACACAATTTATGTGAAAACCTAGGGGTTTCTTTCCATTTCTCTATTGAAAAGCATGGCAGAATAAAGCGGTCTTACACAGTTCCAATGTATTCACAGATCCTAATTCATTCCAGAATGAAACCATGTAACTAAGAGATATATGTTACCAGGTAGGCGAGCACGAACTTACTTCATTGTGTGTCTGATTAGTTAGTAATGGTAGCGTCTTAGGAATGCATGCTTGGTTAGATATTTTGGATTGGTGCAATGCAATAACAGAATTCCGCGTATCGATTCTCCGGACGTTTTTATCGGATGGTGCTCGGTTTTACATCGAGTACTGTGATGACAGAATCTTCAGTGTTATGGACATGATTCGGGATGACCACTGCCCACTCAATCAGCGTTGGATGATTCTATAATCAACAGTTCACTGAAAGCACATCTAGTTAGTAAACGCGAAATTGTAACCAATTCGGAGCTCAAGTGAAGTTTTTTGAATCCCACGTGTCGAAAAGTCATTTTCAACTTATGAATACATCCCAAGCACACCAGACGTGCCAGCGATGGTTTTTGAAGGGAAAAGCTTAAAAAAGCATAATCCACGCACTTCTGTTTGTCGAATTTCGCTACCTATCTTCAGCTACATAATGCAGCGTTGGTACTCATACAGCACAATAGAACACGGTGTGTGCAGACCAATGCCAAACCACATGCACTCACACGAAAGCAATAAGAATCCCTTGTTACCACAACAGTTTCAGGCCGGTGACCGGGTTTTCCCTCGTGCAAGTAAGACAGCAACAACGTCAGCAAATTAAAACGGTTGTCGACTGCTTGTCACGTAAATTACACTGTTGCCAAGGTCGTGGTGACCCCAAGTTCAAAAGTCAGCAAGTGTCGTGCGACTGAATCTGCTGGCTACGGGTGCTGTACCGGTTGCCAAACAGCCGTTGTCAAGACTTTTTCATCTCATTCTTAACCGGAGCTAGAACCGGCTGGGTTACTTAAACCTATAAACTACCGTTCTGTTCTCGTCATGTAGGTGACCTGACACCCGCGTTTAGAATGCGGTTTGGAATACGAATTTTGTGGCGCTTTCACCGGCTAAATTAGTATTCCGTTGACTGAATAAAACAACGTGATAGAGGCCGATAGAATGTTCCCCAATTTTGCGGTCACTTTTGTTGCATAGGTTGTTTCAGCACTGCATCAGCCTTGTGAGCTGGATGAAAGTGACTCAAAGGTATGTTCATGTTGCAGCATGTTCAGGCTTTCTGTGTCGCTCACGAAATGTACAAACATAGTTATCCGATTACGACACTAACTGTAACTGTCGTAATTCATCATGTATGAGCACATTTTCTTGGTATAATAGAGTGAAACACAAACCGGAGAACGTTTATACTAAGGTGGTGTGAACGGTGAAACTGTAACTACCGAAAAACCCATGTTGCATTAAGGAGCTTCATCATCTTTTAAATTGAGTATGCTGTGTTAGGACATATTTGACGGCTAAAGGATTGGAAACGCTCTGCGTCTTTGATATTGCAAATAACGATGGATACTACAGCTAGTCTTCAATGACATATACTCATCTCTTAGGTGATAGTTCAGCCATGAAGATGTGTTCCACAACCGGGCCTAGAGGATTCTTTACTGTCACAACATCCTACATTTAAAAATCTTACTCCTGGAATACAAATTACCTGTTCGAAACGTACAATAAGAGCAGTTGCTTTATGCTTCAGGAAGACGAATCAACTCGTAAATGTTCCATAGCAATCCATCCAACGATTTCACCCTCAGAGGGTCCTTTGTGGATAGAGAGTTGATATCCATACTCGCTAAATGACGTCGTTTGATGTTCATTAGTCCCAGAAGGTTCAGTATTACGGTAGCATTTTTCACGTTGAACTGAATGGATGATTTTTTGCCTGTTTAACCAGCTATACAGACATTTTTGTTAATAAAAGCTGCCTTATTTATGCCAAAAGTGCTGAGTGCATTCTTGGATGGAAAGCTTTATGTAATACTGTTTGATTTGGTTAACCTCTCCTAAAAGTTTCCCGCAAGATCATTTCTTGCAGATTTTCGTTGATTGCTAAGGTGTGCACAGCACGTTTTTTGTATAACAAGCAGTTCCACCAGATAGTTCAATATTAGCTAAGGCCGTTTTTTTAAAAAAATGATGTCTGCGATGTTCGACGCATTTTATCCCTGATTTGTCGAACCATAGTAACCTGCTGTCGTCCTTTGACTGCACCCTCGGCGGTTGCTCGATCGGTCAGGAATTGGTACATTCCGACGACAAAATGAAAAACGAAGAAATGAACTGCTTATGAGTTAGTCTGCAAATGGTCATAATTTCGCACACATGGTTATCGGCAAACCAGTTAGTCGCATTTTGATACCTACTGTTAGCAGATAAGCAACGGTGCTTTGAAGAGCAATGGACGGTGAAAAAAAGAGAGAAATAATTGCAATGGTTGACTTACCACCAACAGGCTGCGAGTACAGTGAAAACGTCGATACTTGCTATATCTGGACAGATGAAAATGAAGAGCGTCTGTAAAAGCTAGAGGTCGTCTGTTCAAAGGTTGACATACAAAAAAAGAATCCCATTGAGACTGTTGATCTCGTATCGATTGGCTTGGGGTGTTTTCGAGTAAAATGTTCACAACAGTCCTCGTGACTAATGAACTAGTTGACAAATTGGACTCATTGGGTATAACTACGGTACAATTTATGCAACGATCCCTGGTAATAGCATGATATTTTAGTGTTTGATTAAAAAATTTCATTTCATTGCTTCAGTTTGATATCTCCAGTAAGAGCTACACACCCATACTTGATGAGCCGGATATCACACAAACAGCTAACGGTCCTAATCGGTTTCAGTAGGGAACATATTACTGGAGTAGAGTTGTTCAAATATTACTTCACTTGAACTTGTCGAACTAGAAGGGAACTGCCGATTAGACAAACAATAACAGTTTGCTTATATGTTTGTACATAAGAACAGACGAAGTTTAAATCAAGCAGATATGTTGCATAACAGTATGGTAGTCACTGGTAATTGGTCGACTACGTGGGTACAATACACTGGACACAACCCACACCTAATGGCACTGTCTGCATTCAACTAGACATACAACAGAGTCACTGAGCATTATCGTGAATGAAACTCGAGCAGTACACTTCTTTTTGAAATGTAACTATTCAGCTTCTTGAGTGGACAAACGTTTGACGTTAAATATATCTGATGCCTTCTGCGAATTTCTACTTTTTAAACCAATCGTAGGCATTTAGATGAGACCCAACTGTGAAAAGTCAGGGCTTCGGCTGGATTNCTGGTTCGAATCCAGCCGAAGCCCTGACTTTTCACAGTTGGGTCTCATCTAAATTCATTAATCTGCTACACTACTTATTAGTAATACAATTGTAGGTAGTTGGGAAAGAAGTGTTATTTGACTTTCTACTTCGATCTGGAAAGCTTATTTTGACCAAGTTGACCAACTACATGTATGTACATGTATATTCTATGATAACATCAGAATTACTTTTGGAGAATCAATATATATGACAGGTATGATAGACCAAATGAACCAGATTGATTTTCTATAGGCTTTGCTCTGCAAAGAAAGACAGGTAGTTTGGTATCGGAGCGTACTTGACGCGTAAAGATATTCGGTGTGTTCAGCTCTCACTGCGAGTCCACTTGATCAATCTATAGCCCACCACCGTGAGTCACGGAAGTCGAATCCCTCTTTTCCGGTTAAAGTCTGTTTGGTGTTACCGAGGAGCAGTCAGTGATTTGGTTAATTTGAAGCTAAACATCACACATACTTGGTCACAGCCTCCGCATTCGGATTGACTTTCCAGCCATCCTCTTCCTTCTAAGCCTTTGTATTTACTTTAATCTTTTCGAGATTAAGCTGAGCAGAGACATTTCAGATCATGACTTTATGTACAACCTGAAGTTCAAAGGGTTTGGTAATCTTTCTAGATTGGACACACAAGAGTTTCCCTCAATAAATCACATGGCCAGTCATATGAATGTGATTACGAGTTTCTGCACAAGTTAAGAGTTTTTTGTCGCCCCATGATTTTAACCTATGTTACCTGTTCTTATGAAACTGAACAACAGTGATGAGTTTTTTATTCCGGCTGACAGGTAGCGCTTGTCCTGCTTTTCTGTGGATCGATGGCTGTGTTACTCAAGCTGTCATTCGTTTAGAAAGTTTCTCTGGACAAGCTTTGCTCGTTACCGTAAGTACAACTCTCCATCCAGATTGTATGTCGCACGCCTCCACGTGCAAGGCTCTAGTCAACGAATCCACGAGTTTGGCTCTTTTCCAAGTTGAAATAGTTAGTCAATGAAGGTGTTGAGCAATATCTGACTCAACGTTTGCATTTGGGCTGACGTTTGTCAAGAGTACACACAAACCGACTGGTAATTGTTATTTCTAAACAGGATTTCGAACTTTCAAACCACGGGTATTACATGCAGATTCGTTCTCATCTGACTATGTGTGGGGCATGATCAAAGGATATATTTGAAGCAGTTCATTCCCCTCAAAAGTTTGAACAAAACCGTTAGAACACGAAAACTGGCAGATGCAAGCATTTCGTATTGACTCGTCATGATAATCTTTTGAGTTAAAGCATGAAGCAGTCTTCTTTCTTGTTTTGTAAACATCAGCGCAACTGAAACGACTTGCAGGTAGCCTAGGGCAACTTGAAGAAACTATTAAAAACAATATACCACGTTTGGTAACGAGTGTGAAGGTCAGTAGGCAAATGGAGAACGCAAACTAAAATGATTAACTTCTGTTCATCCGAATAAAATTATAACAATTCAAAGCTATCCATCCCCTTCATTAATTACGACATGACAACAAAATGACGTAATTCGTGCGATTCTTTCCGGACCATTTCTTAGCATATTACAAACGCAATTGTATGGCTAGGTCATAATGGTCGCATAAATACAGCGGGAAACTTATAAGCTAACGGGACGTACACACAAGGCTGAACACCTCGTTCCCTCGTCATCCCAGCACAGTGGACTACCAGAGCAATTAAAACGCCAAGAGAAACTGCTTGAGACCTCATTAGGACGGGAAGATGCTTTGGACTGATAGTACATTCAGTATTGTTAAATAGGACCCCGAATATGTACGTGAAAAACACGTTGTGGTCTATGGTCAGTATGTGCCCAGATATTGAGGAAAGTGAATTTTGGTCTTTTAAGGCCTCTCACGTAGCCAGATTGGCCATTTGGGTTAATATTCACTTATGAACGCCCGCACTGATACTACTATTCGCAGACTGACTAGTTCTCCCTAAAAAGTACCCACTGTAGAATTCATTATGGTTTTTAGACTCTCAGTACACACTACTCTCATGCCTGTTACGAATGTTGTGCATAAGGACAACCTGTCAAATGTTGAAATCAGTGCGGCGCCTCATCCACCAGCTCCCTGCATTTTCCTTTCACCTGGCCGTTAGTAACGTGACCTAACCGTGGTAGGATTCTTTTGGACACACTAGAAGAAGCGAATTCGTTGAAATTTCTTTGCCATTCAAAGGAAAACCTCCTCCATTGGATTTAATGTAAAGATATCTATTGTGAACGATTACTGCTAATCGTTATAGACAATCGTGTAACGTGGGTTATTCATCTGTTTTGCCCCGCCATACCATCACAACGATATAAGTTGCAAATCGCATGGGAGGTGACTAGGCCACCCTCATTTCTGTTATCCACTGGCACATTATAACCAACAGTATATCACGCGAAAGTCACCAACGTAGTTAGCTGCACCCAGATGACATTTCCGGTTCTAGCAAACACATTTCTGGCATTAGGTACTTACAGAATAACACCTGTCTTGAGCTAAGGTATTAAACAAAAGCTTTCATGACACTGCTGTTCGCTTTTCTGTGTAAAAGCTAATGAATAGTGTTTTCATGATAGTACATGACACTGATCCTCAAACGGACCCTCCACTATGGTCGTTTCTTCCTTGTTATGACTTATCGAAGGGAACTTGTGGGAATAGTGCTAGAACCAGTGACCGTCACGTCGTCTACTTCCAGCTTCTACCAATTTAGCCGTTAGTCTGAAGAACATCGTCTGTGAACAATCTGCGGTTTTAGGGTAAAATCAACAAAGTGATTTTTTTCTTGAAACACCATTGAAATGTGCTCATATTGTTTCCGGGTGCGAGATTATCATTTTCGTAAGTTTTTGGGCTGAACTTATAGAATGCGTATACTGGCCAGTAAATTTTGCTTGAGTTTCTCTTCTCTACTGTCAGTTTGATATCTGTGTGTTGAATTGGTATTGTAGTCAACTTTATTGCATGCTGTGTTTTCAGAAATAATCAGAAATTTATCCATTTCTCTTGTATGAAGCACACTTTTTTTCAGTGAAATTTATGGTAACAATGAAATAACATTATGTTAGATCCTAACAGAGTACGCTTAACAACTCTGCTAATTTGCGATGATTACTTTTTACAAACTGAAATCTCATATGACGTGCACAAAGTTATAGAACAAATTTCAACCAACTAACATTGTTACGATGTTGGCAGTACTACTGATCTCTGCGGCTGAAATTCACAAAGCACACATTGTCTGATTAAATATTCATAAGGGATTTACCTACAACAAACAAGCGCACATTTTTGATGTCCATGCCATTGATGTGTCTTGACCGCTCAAAACTTTCTCTCTCTGTGACCCCACGATACTTGGTGAACTCATGTTATGGTAAAGTAGTCATTGATAAATTTGGTGTTATGGATAATATTCTGATTTGCATTAACCCTCTATTTGATATTACAATGAAAACAAGGTCAAGCAGTTTTTTTTGCACGAGTGAAATTGCAAGACTCAATCTGTTAACTAACTTTGGAAGTACAATCAAGCAAACGTTCATTTTGGGATATTTTGCTAAGGATTACATTTCTGGTATTTAGATCTTAGCAAATTGAAAAATCGATGACCCAATGATGCTCTCAATTCACAGGAAGTGAATATTTATTGGTCATTACACGCACTTCCAATGTTTACATTCTGTCACACACAAAATGGACAAGATGCTCACCTAAATTACAAAAGCACTATGAATAGGCATTGTTGGTGTGTCATAAGAAGGTCCTCATTTTGTTTATTTAATCCGGAAGAAAAATGGCCGTTACTTACTGTTTGTCCAGAATTATGAAGAGTGATTCCAAGAGAATGTTTATTTAATGAAAGCACCCACGTCACGATACGACAGTGGAGAATTGTTAGTAAGACCCCCTACTCTGTGTGTGCGTGTATGTAAACATCAGTACCGTAGATTTCCACTGCTGTGTTAAAGTTTTAGCTACCTAACTCTGCCAAATTTAAGTGGTTGTTCCTAATTCGATAAATTTCAGTTCAGAAACAGCTAAACAGTTGCATCTCGTGGTCATTTCATTTTCAGATTATAAAAATGTTGAGGTTACTCCGGAAATGAAACGAACATTTCAGAATCGTTGAGAATGCGTTAGGAAAACGAATTTTCTATCCCTAGCTAACCAACAGAACCCAACAGGTTTACTGTCAGCGCACATATACAAGGATTGGCCGGTCTACATACAGTTGCTAAATTACTTCGAACTACAACGAGTCTAGTTATCGGTTACAGCACGAAGGCGACGTAGGTATCCACTAGTAAATGAAACGAACGGTTTGAGATCTCGTAAGAAACGCTGAAGATGCTGAAAATGGACGACATTTCTACTCCATGGAATACATGTTAAATGGGCTAGACTCATCAGGACAAAATCTGCTGAAATCCATGTGTTCTTGCAAATGCTGCTTACACGGCCTCACTTAGAGTGCTGGGAACAACCATGGTCTCTCCTCCTTGTCAAAGCTATGCATAGAATGGGCAAAGTAGAGCGTCGTTTTGCGAATCTATTCCAGCTGAGAAAATGCACTGTTCACGAAAAATGAAATCTATCTTCTCCCTAAATTAAATGCGAAAATATGGAGCGGCATTTTTATTACTTTTAGGACACCTGTTGTGTCCTCTTTTTGGAGATTCATTAAATAGCCTTGATTGAGCTCGGAGATGATATTAAGTCAGAATTGATAAGACATGTTCAGTGCAAAATTAATCGACTTGTGAGAGACATACCGAGGCGATTTATTCTGACCAATGAAATAACAATTCACCACTTTTGTCATATCCTTGGTAGCTCATAGTGAACATCGGATTGTTTCTCAAAGTTCGAACGGTGTTGGGAACATTGGTGAAATTATCTCTGTCCCTACAACGTAGTGAGTGCGTTAAGCCACTACAAGTTATTCTTCATGGGTATATTGAGCAAGAGTAAACGTTACTCAGACAAAGTTTGCGTGCTGAGACATATGTGCTTTTGTGAAGTTGACTTAAATATTTCTCAGTGATACTGGCAGATTGAGAAGGATTTATCGCGAATGTTTAATGATGAGTACTCGAAGATTTGGTGGATGTAACTTGTTTACAGTTTACTCGAGATGTCTTGAAACGAGTATGACCGAGTGGAGGTAAATGAACAGCTAGTATGCTTTATTTCGAGACACCCCGGCGACCTGAGCAATGAGCACCTCAGTGAGACTGGTTATATGGCCGTGTTTATTTCAAAGTTACTGGGGCAAAAATCAACAGTGATGTTTCATTCGAATGTGTACTGATGTTCGTTTCTTGGTTGAGACAAAGATACGCGTCACTCTTAAACGAGTGAAACTTAAGTCCTGTGCTTCTTTTCTAGGACAGCTGACTGAAAATTTGAATAAGCAAGAAAGCTGTGGTCGGTTGTTCTTGCACTCCAGTTTGAATGGAACAGTGAACGTTTGAACTTTTTCAACCTGGAGATTTCTGAAGACATGCTCACTCACTTAATATTTGCAAATATTTCAACTGATCATCTGGTGACGGACCAGATATTCACCTTTGTTTTGTTTAGATAAGCCAGTTTCGGGACAATTCTGTTTGTTTAACTCGCGGCTCAAAGAAACAACACATAAGTGGCATATAGTTTGTCAGTTCTCAAATGCAGCTTGTTATGCGCGCGATGTTTTGTCCTCACCAGTTAGCAGCTCTAAATCAAGGTGAAGAGTGAAAACCGAAAACAAACTGTGACGCAGATATTTTATAATGTATGAAAATGGAAGATTGCGGGATAAAATAAATTAGACTGAGAATAAATGCATTTTGTTCCGTCCATAAATGAGTGTTATCAGCAATTATTTCTTAACTCTTATCAGTTCGAATCAGGAAAAGTGTGCATCACCAGAAAGTGCACTGGACCGCCCAATTTTGCTGTATCTGTCTGACTTAAGCTTCAGATTTCGCCCCAATACTTGCCATCAGTTCGATGGTGTTACGATGAGCAGTCCATTTAGTCCAGTCTTAGCCAACAAACTTGTGAATGACTCATGGAAAGAAGTAACACACAAGCTAGATACTTTCGATCATTTATGAATCTGTCAATCACAGACTTTTACTCAAGAATGATCAGATTCAGGCAACGGCTCATCAGGCCAAAATACTGTTTACACTAAAATAATGAGACCAATGGTCAGTCGTCGTTCCCGGATATTGCGACGAGTAAGAGAGTCGATGGATCCATTCTGCAGGTTATCTATTGAAAGAATACGTGACCCGGCCAGTATTTTTCCTTTACCAGTAGCATGTAGGAGAAGGTTGATCGGTACCAGTGATGTCTCGAGTGATGAACTACATCAGTCACGGTCGAGTTCATTTAAGAAGCTAGCCAACAAGATTTTTCAGACATTTCAACACGAGCCGTTTACAAAGTAAAACATAACCTGCTGTTCTCAAAAAACAATAACTTTACAACAACCGTTCATGGAGGAAAGTGTGGAGTTTAGAAGAACACCGTTTGAAATGTATTGTTTTTCGCGCGTTCTTTGCTCTGAAGTTAGAAATGGGCTGTAGAACGCCTCCAATCCTCGACTGACTGACGTCTCATTTGATCAAATCAAACATATTGCAAATATATTGTGGACGTGGAGTACCACATATGGATGAAAGGGAGAAACAGCTTATGACTGACGTTCAAGAACACGTACTACAGTGGGTTCCAAACATGAGTACGCCACCAGCCAAATTGACAATATACATCCGGAAGCAGCCAAGATCATTGTTCATCAGGCAACATTTGACAACGCGACATGTGATTGACTCTTCAAAGGCATTTCTTGTTATGGTGTCAACTAGAAGTGAACGTTCACTACTGTATGCCAAAGCAACTGCAGTCAGATATCACCGCTTCAAACTGCACGTGCAAATTAAACTTGTTATGACACTGATGTTGCCATCGTAGCCTATGACCTTCTTATGATTGGATTGTAATTTGGAATTACGTACATTTTATTCGTCATCAGTGAATGTCAGTGGGAATTCTGTAAAATCTACTGCCTTCTCCATGTATGTGCTGTATGGGATAGCGTCAAGAAAACTGAAAGACAGTGGGTCAGCTAGATGAAACTGGTTTGCAAAAAATCACTTCCACTGAACTGGAACCAACAAAAGGAACAGCATAACTCTGTGTGACATGCAATTTTTACCGGCTGAACTAACCTGCAGTAAATATGCCCGTTAGTTGGGCAACGCGACTTCCACGAACGAAAACAAACAAAACGAAATTTGCTAATAAAATCAAACAACAATGTAAGCATAACAGTTAACGCGGTCATGAATTAAATTTCAGTGTAGCTGGTAACGGTTTTAAGTTAACAAATGCACTTTATTGATAATTTCATAACATATTAATGGAGTGGGAAATATATATTGAACAGAATGAGGAATGTGTTGGTTATGCCAACAACTGCTGGCTTTGGAACGCTCCACCGGTGGTACTGAATGACTGATTAAGTGACACTCTATGACGTGTGTCAGTCAGCTGTTGAGCAGTTCGGTTAGTTGGAAATTTACTAGCTCCATTCCGAACCCATTCCATACACTGTTCCATTATGTAACCGTTGAGTCGTTTGAGTACACTTTAAAACTACTCCACTATTCAGCCGTAAGAGGAAGAACAAACAATAGACAATCACTCTGCGTTTCACGTTACGAAGAAATTACACATACTATGCTAAACAAGGATTGTAACATTGCCTTCCGAAGCGCGCCGTCCAGTTTGTGTTTGGAAGCGTCGGATGACAGCTCACTTTTAAAAAATACAATTAAAAAATCACTGTATGCCAATCACGACAAAGGCAATATGTGTCACCCTTCCATTCATTTGTTTCTTAACCAACCAAGCAAAACAATCTTTCTACCTAAGTAAATCCGCTATCGACGATATTTCTATACTATATTTCCATTGCGATGAAATCGTCTATTTTGCTCAAGCGATACAAAGTTGTTAAAATCAACAAACGTTCGTGATTAAGTAGACCTTTCTATAGGTGGTCCTACCTAACCAGCATGTTTTAACACTACGTTTGGTTTATTGGTTATGGTGATTTATTGATCTCCGTCTTATTGAAGACATGCAAGATGCCCCTTGCAAATACTTCCCGGGTATTTTAAATAATCTGAAGCCGACAAGGAATTAGGTAGCAGCACAGTGAATATGAACAGGTTGGAGGACGCTCACCGAGCATCCACCTTATACCGAACACAAAAACAAAAGTGTGCAGAGCAGTAAGATTTCAACCTGTAATGAAAGAACCAATCTAGTTCAATTTACGGGTATCATAGAGTGGAACTTTGAGTGCACGAGTATGCGCCATAATTTAGATGGAGGGAAGAGGAAGTGAGACCAACAGTTCTGGTTGTTACATATCCTGCTCCCCGCACACCTGAGTAAATATTTCTATTCACTAGAACCTATCTCCCGAACGTCTCGGAAAGACAATCCAGAAGGTCCCCAATTATTCAGTAAATGAGAAATCGCATTGGAAGTTGGTCTTCTGATCTGGACTTTACGGGGCTCTCGCGGTGACCTCCACAGGTTCACTGTAGCATTCCGGGTCTGCATCAGCAAATACATCACTGCTATTCACTTGAATGAAATTTGGACAGTGGTTATTCAAGTAGGTCAGCTGGAACCACTGGATGAGCATAAAAGTTGCAGATATACTGAAATTATATTAACAGTTTCAAAGTTTATTGGACTGCCTTTTATGTACGGCTATCATTCAAGTGTGTAATGAAATCTGGTTGAAAAGTTTATCAGGTCATGTGTGCAGACAAGCGAAACATTATTGAATTTCCATCAGAAAGTCCGCAGCTTCCTCCAAAAGCGCAACTAGAAAGCAAGTCGCGTTAAATTTGTTTAATGCATAGTCGCATTTATTTTGTTTGTGATGACATCAGTGCTGATACATGGTGTTTCCCAATAGAAAATTTTCTGATCGTTTGCATAATGATATGTTTAAGCGTAAAAATGTATGAAAAATAGTTACAAACCAGGCTTCAAACTGTTGCACCTGATAACAAACTGACAAAAACATTACTGGAAACAATCAAAGTATGCAGGTATATTAGGGTTATCCAGTATGCTATCCTTAGTCACGGGTCGACTCAATGTAGAGTCACAGTGTGCTTACTGTCTCTCCTTTGAAACAAGTGGCGAACCACGAACTATTTGTGGTCATATATGGTTAACGGTACACGTATTGCACAGGCGGCTTTCATTGAATCACCTGTGGTTCTATTCGTATTTCGGTTAGCTAGGGTCTACACAGAGGCATGGTGCTCGGGAGAAAACAGCTAATGTAACATCCAAGACAATTCATCGGCCGGTATTATCTCAGCGTGATAGAAACGAACGTACAAAGGGTGCTGAAGTGACATAAAACCATTGCATACAACAACTGGCACCTATGAACCATCAACAAAAAACATCCTGTTCGAGACTTTACGAGTGTTTTACACTTATTCTTCAAATAGACTCATCTCTAGATGCTAGACACTTCACCAATTTTGTCACTCACTGTTGGGACATTCCAGACAAATTTCATTTCAACTTTGAGGCGTCATTCATTTGATTTTCAAAGTTTACTGTTATGTACATTTTCTCTTAACCAGTTTGTTGTGCATAGTTAACGGCAATGTTGTGTCATATGCTTGGACTGGTTCAACCGTTTTCATTGCCAAATGCAAGGGCTAGTGGTACTGCGCACTCCGACACGCAGACACAGTGGAAATTAACAACCATAGCTAACCAAACGTCAAGCGGTCTGTCAGCTCATATGCGAACGAAATATCATCGTTTCGCAACAAAATCGACTTTACACTTTGAAATGATTTTCTCTGCACATTTCTGACCGTCAATGTCATTTATTTTTCAGTCGTATTGGCACCTGATCGTTGGACTACTATCTGGTTACGTGATCTCTTCCTGAGATTTGCACACAACTTTTTACCTGTGTATGCGGCTGTTAGTTATATGTCATAATCCAAGCAGTGCCCTGTTTCTTTTGAATTCAGCAAGCATGTTGTCTGAAGAATGTTTTTCATATCTGCTTTTCGTTTGACGATAAAGTGTTGCAATCATCTGAGCTACAAATTTAATAGTACCCTCGCTAGGTCACATCTCTGTGAGTGTCAAGAACTCGTGACGTACAAACAATGGCTTTTTTGTCCGCCTCCTTCGGTTGTCTGCCATAGTTGCAAGCAATAAACATAATTTCGCATTTGGTCTGGCTCAAGCAAGGTGAGACATCGCAATTACTGAAAACAATTTTTTGATGCCGCATAAAAACAGAGCAACTGAACTTAACTGCCCACTTGCTACAGTTACTGAAACTGTCGATTGCGCGCCAGTGGATCAATAGACATAAATCCGTTTCTCTCAATCTAACTCGCATTCTACACTTAACTGGTACGAGTGACCCCCAACTCATTGTCCTCATTGCTGCTAACACCATACCAATTTTACGTTGCTGGTTATAAGAGAACCTACACAGGTTTGAGTTCTATTGCCTGGTTTTAATTAAGGTAACACCGAAGCGCTCACAGACAAACTTCATGGAAATTACCCACTTTGAAACATGGACTACAATACGCCCAAGTTTACTGTACTTTTCCAGTATACCTTGCTCATTCGGTAACTATTCTTTTTGGGAGTGTATTTTCAACTGGCCATTGCCTGCGCATGTTCAACAGATTCTTTAAAGTGTTTATGAATCTAAAACTTTACTGTCATCGGTGGTTTCACGTTTACAGAGAATCGACCGTAGCTTTGAATATGGACGATTAGGTTATCCATACCGCTTATTGTTGTATGATCAGTGTTTTTCCGTTACTGATGATAAACCCTGAGATTTCATGAGTGTGTGTTGGCACCATGCGATTCGCCAGTCATCTGAGAGCCAAATTTAGTCCTACAGTAAAACTGCCAAAAATCATTTTCAACTAACAACACACTCCTGGTTTACGGTTAATAGCTTTCGAGTAATCATTTTTAAAACCCACACCTACGTAAGTCTCGCCAAACCTCTTTTGGTAAGCTGCAGAGATATATGTCGGTGATGACTCGAAGCAGGCTGACGTGCTCTTTAGCTTCCGTTGCTGAGACAACAGAATTTGTCCTACCAGTTTGCGGTTGCTTACAGCGGGTAAGGGCAATATTTGATCATTTTTGTTGAACTAAGATGGTGTTCCACCACTGCGCAAAATTGCCTCCCAATCGATATTTGTATGCAATATGCCTACCATTCGTTTCTAACTTTTGAAGCAAAGCCACTGTGAAACGACTGCATATTGTTTTATTCTGGGTGGCCTGTTTACAACATTCTTAATGTTGTTCATGGTATTCTGCTGTAGTAACTTTGTAACCACACTTACTAAGAAGCCTCGATTAGCTAACTCAGCCACCATTAAATCAAGCCTTGTTATCCGCCAAAGTTAGTCAGTAACTTTAGACAATGCACCATAAAGGCACCTGTTTTCCAAGGAGTATAGCTGTCAATATGCTGTCATCCATTTGATTTGTTATCGAACTGAAAATTCCTCAAAATAATTGACTGGTTATAAAGCAAAAAGAACATGAACATTTAACATTAAAATGTTTGACTGACCTAGGCATGGTAGCATGATAACCCTTCATCATATACACCATCAAAAAAGGCCAGAATAGATATCGGAATTCGCGATACAGTCGAGCGTTAGCTTTACACTGTTCCACTGATTCAACAGAGTCCGTAAATTTATGTAACAACTTAACACAAATAACAGGAAACTCAGGGAATATCTGACTGACGGCGTCAACGCAAGTGAGTCATTAATTTATCTACCTATGGAACACACAATAGTCGATCAAGCTCAGCTTAGAAGTAACAATACTCAACAAAGTGGTGAACGCCAATCATGACTGACGTATTACTTATGACATAAATAAATAACGAAAAATATCTGGCACCTGGGTAAGTCCTTGGCTTGAGTGCATTTTTTCCAAGTGCCAGGGACACATACTATGTTATTGATTTCACAGCGTCTATAGATCATATCAGAAAGGTGACGTAAATGTTTCATTTCTACAAGACTCAAGTCAAGCACTGAATAAATCGAATATGACTGTGTGCAATACATTTCTGATTATAGGTGATTAAAAGGTATACAATCATTTTATCGCAATTTTCTGTTATGCACACCTGAAACTTGATTACACTTTTATACTCCTTCTCTAACGCTCCGTTGCTTCTGCGCGAAAACACTAAAAAAGAATTTGCCACAATGCAAACTGCACAAGGAATACCGGGATAGGTGTGAGGTCGAACAAATGAAACCACCGATAGCCGAGTGGAACGCCAACACTCTATCCACCGTTCTATCCCGGTTTCTGTAAAAGCTTGAGTGTGCTCACTGTTAACTCTATGCCATTTTTTTCACTGGCATAATAATTCCCAAGTTGCCTGTTTTTGAAAATCACTAATTGTTTTCTGCCAGTTGCGAGCAGTTACTTTCCGTGCCCACGATTCACTTTGTTACAAATTGTATGTTTGCGAACTGTTGTTTTGTTACGTCAGTAACACGTTGGATCCAGGTAAACCTGTAATACTTTGTCCTCTTCTCCCTGTGGATCATAACACACATTACAAGTCTTTTGTTTATTCATCCCATAGGATAAACAAATTACTACTCATTCTATAACGACAGTTGCAAAAACGTACAATACGTATACGGTCTTCTCTCTGACACCAAACCCCACCGAATTAAAACGGTATTGTATGAGCGTTTATTCTTTTGGGAATGTCATTAGATTTGAACTCCATAAACCATGCATACGACGTATAAGTGACTTGCACGAATCCGTGTGATAGGTTCTCTGGTTTGTCAGTTTGAAAATTCCTCGTATCTCCTACTCAGTAAGTTCGCATAATTGATCATATTCATGAAGATATTAATTATAGATAGCAAAATAGTTATTCTGAGGGAGGTTTCCTGAAAACGGCAAAGTGCTTGGTCTCCGGGTCGGTTTTATAAAGCATGCTTAGCCCGAACATGTTTACTGTAAATTTGGATCTGTATCAAAAGCAAAACCTTGATTAGTACAGGATTTCATATGACGTAAATAAAGTGTATTGTTTTTGGTTGCCAACTACAAGAAATCAAAATCCACTGTTTACGTTTTTTGAATACGCTGAATATTTTTAAATGAATTCATTGCTCACGTTTAAACCACACATCAGATTGTTACCGCGTGCACATCTCGTCAAGCCGGATTTAATTACTTGGATCGCTTTGTGACAAGTCTGAACTGCAATCACAGGGAGAGACCTAAATTATCTCATTATCCGTTTGTATTTGCCAAACCAGAAGTAGAAGAACTGTGTTGCAGCTTTTGCATGGTCAACATATGCATCAATTTGTTTCAGTGAACTCCGTTTTACTCGTTATATGGATTTTGACCACTTGCCGTAACTGACTGATCCAGTATGTGCCATAAACAAATTAACTTACATTGCCCCTACCATTTCATTTGATTTGAAGAAATTGTTACTCTACTGGGCGTAGAAGGATGCTAGTGCACTGAAGTTATCGATGTCGTACCGGTGGGTTACTTCTGACATTAAGTTGTAATCAATCATCTTTGCTCCTAGCTCTGAATACACCTAGACTCAACAGATTGCTTTCGGTTTCAGTCTCGTAAGACAAACATTGATGTGGGCCACTTGTGTGGAATGGTTGAAAGACAAGTCAGAGTGTAGTCTAACTGATATCCTTCATACCCATTTCGCAATAAGAAACACCTTGCAAAGGGACCGATCGTGAAATTCAAATACGTTCTTCCACAAGTAAACGTTGCTAACCTCCAAGTGTACCGTGACATCCGAACGTTCTTGACACACCGCCAGTGCTAACGATTCCCGAATTTTTCGTGTTGTAGAATGAGGACAGATGGGGCTTCTTATGATTCAAAGAACTGCGGGTGCAGATTAATCTGACCACCGCGCAGCGCAATGCTGCGGACCGTTAATTTCAGCAGTCATCTCTCAAATAAAAGACAAATGACTACTTCCCGTGCAAAGTAGTTTATTAATCGACCAACACTCCTAGTCATTAAGTAATGGAAACTGAACCGGCTTATCATGTTCAACAACGACCACCCGATTTTCCGTAATGTGTAATTCACTTGTTACCCGGTAGAAACTAGGCTGTATTACCCACGTTTACATTAACCAACTTCCTTAGTATGACCTTTAATTGAAGTAAGCAGGACGCTTTCCAAAATACATTTGATCATTCCCGGTATCCGCTGAGCTAACTCTCCCGACAACTAATTGAGTGGTGAGGGATTTTAGTTCTCATATAAACTGGGCATTGCCCACAAATGGTCGCAGTTGTCGCATTCCCATATATTTTACAGTCAGCCGCCTCCGAAAAGAATCACTAGACTCGAGCTGCGCTCTCATTGGGGCTCGTCAGCAATGCATAGCCTTGCCACGGCCGGAACGAGAACTCCGGGCACGACATCATGAGGCAAGCGTGTTGAACGCTGCGTCATTGACCACATATTAAACACAATTGAATCTTCACGGGTGAACGCTCAACAACTTCCGTTTGTGAGTAACCATCAGGGTGCGCGATCATTTCGGGAGGACACATTAACTCTCCTGTTAGCTCCAATCGATAACCCTTCGACTAGGATTTCCGTCCAAGGTGAAATCACAGAAATCATCAATTTGTTGAGCAAAATTTTGATTACTGGTGAGTTGTGGTCGACTAGTTTTTCGTGTGAATTAAACATCGCCCACAAATGATGACAACAGTCGCATCCTCAGAGACTTTTCTGGTGGTGAGTTTAATGCTTTTTTCGAAGGGGATTGACTATAAAGTTTATGAGAATGCGACGGCTGCGATAAATTTTGAGCACTGTTCCGTTGATGCGCGTTTCCAACTAGGTTGAATAAATCAAATTTTTGCGCGTTTTAGGCTATAGTTTTGTTTATTTGCGTTAAGCAATGAAATGTATGGTATCTAATCAGGTAACTACAGTCTATCATTAACCAGTTACAACAAAAGAAGGGTACACATTTGATGACCGAGCAGAGTGTGGTGTGGCTCAGCCTCTCGTGTGTGTTGAATTGACGCATTGCTGAAGCGGAGACAACATGAGACGCGGAGATGAAAGTTGTGGAAGTGCGACGTTAGTTCTTTCGTGTGTGTGCATCATATGCTTGTCGGCTCACTCATAGGAATCATCAGGGACTACATTTGTGGGCCAATGCTATCCACACTGTCGAAAGCAGATGAGTCGATGTTCGCCGGGTGGGTGAAGGTGAGCAACGTTCAGCGGAACCTGGGCGTATAGACTGGATCGAGGCTGTCGGATCACGCGCTAGCCGTTGGGGAGCGTCGTGTGCGTCTGACTTTTAGAGTCAGCAGGATGATGCGTGCGTGGTGAGGCAGTTGAGGTTCAAGGTCCGCTGACTACATGTGGAGTGAATGGAGGGGTAGGATTTTGATTTTGAGCCCTCATGCCGGTTTCCAACTAGCCGGCATCCGTTGGTCGTTCAGAAAAATGTAACCAGTTAGTCTGTACACACAAGCATCTGCCTAGTTCAGTTGGAGTATTTTCTAGCTTACTTGCCGAGTAGGTCGCTCTTAAGCCCTAAGATCGTATTGAGAGTTCTGTTCCATATTCTCCACTTTGTCTTAACTCAGCGATTTCAGGAACAAAACCAGGCACATGACTTCACCTGTTGTGTTTACACAGTAGATTGAGTGTATAGGATTTTAACTTTTCCGGGCTTGCTTGCTTAAACCAGTGTTTCCTTGAATACGTTCCTCATTCCTGTAGGAGATAAATTGTGTCACTCACACAGTCCTTAAAGTGAACATAATGAAAATAAGCTTCGGTAATGCTTATATTTGTATTTGGGAATTATGATTTCCTACTGAGCTGGCTAACAAAATCAGGCATTCAAAATTCATCTAGGATTGCCTCAGACACACCAAGTTAGTTAAATTGGTTTTTAACCTGAACGGTAGCCAGTAGCACAAAAGCTTATTGGTCTCAGCCGTACGCTATGTATTGTTTATACAAATCACGATTGCAAGGCTATAGGACAATTTACTTGCTGACAACTCGTTGGTACGAGCTGTTTCTCGGAACCCAGCTATTTATCAGTAGACAAACAATGTTGTCAAACATTTGTGCAGTCAAGTGCTGGGTCTGGTCAGCGTATTCAGTGCTATAATAACTAACTCCTCTTAACCATTCATTGATACTAATCAGTATTTTAACGATGGTGCACGATACCATCATTCCAACTGTTCATGTGTGACTTTTACGCGAAACTACTTGTACGAAAGCATGGACGTTTATATGCATATATGTCTGTAAGTGTGTGTAACTGTGGACATCCTTTGTGTCAACATGATTATCCAACACGGGTTCACCGGAATTGATAAACCTGTATCTTGCAAACTGTCTACTACAAACTCACAGACGGTGGCTGAGTTTGACTGGAAAAACAAAACTACAGTCAAAACTGGACTCGTCCATTTTCTTTTCAATAATGACAATTCAGTAGAGGAGTTGGCCTCGAGAGTTCTATAGCCTCCTAATCCATATTTCGTTTCAAAATAGGATGTACCCCTAAACTTCATCCATTTGTTTTGCACGCATCTTCACTCACAAAGCTTTCATTGTTTCCTTTCTCCCGTATTATTTCCGGGCCACATGTAACAGTGACCTGTCTAATACAGAAGTTCAGTGGTTATCCTCGCAATAGTTCCTTTGTGTTTCAATGTTTTGCTACATTGGAGACTTGTGATTTGCCAGCTGCGTTCTCACTGAACCAAAGGACAACAATGTCTACCGGTTGAAAGCTAATTTACTCTGGGTGAAAATATGTTACTCAATAAGACCAAAAGTGTGAAAATTCTTACAGAGGTACGGTATCTTCCACAGCGAAAAGTAAACCTGCGGCAGGACATTTGCTTCATTTGTCACTTCGGCTGTTGTCCTATTGCAGAATCACAACGTTAAGATGTTAGCTTTTTGCGAATCCTTACTAACCATCTGCTCTGTGTTTGCAGAAGGCGTTGATACAACCTGTCTGTCCCGCAGGAGTAACGCCGTTTACAGCACCCTGATGTGTATGCAGATGACGTACGCTCAGTTCTTATAATGTCGTCATGCATTAGCCTCAGAAATTTGAATGTTTTAGGCAGTCGACTGATAAGAATAAACTAAACAACCGCATTTTCCGTAATATACCATCCTGTCGACTTGAAGTATCCGCACAAAACGAACTTAATATCTGAAATTTAAAAGAGCATGTGATAACGAATTTGAGAAAAACGCGCTCCGATTTTCAGATCCGCATACGAGAACATTTTTAACGTTTTTATTTAGGGTTCACATTAAATCCGATTAGACTGTGCAAACGATTACCGTCCTAACATTTTTCTGAGACCAGATTTTTTTAAATGAATAAATTTACTTCATTGTTAAACCGCTCAAAGTTGCACACCTGAGAGTGCTGAATTGTACTATTAGTATACTCAAATCTACGGTGTTACTTTATGCGTGCTAGGATTTTCCGGCATCAACACGACAGATTAGACAAAAATGCAGAGAGAATGTATGCACGGATGTATTTATGCAAATCAAATATACACGATTAGTACGAACAATTATGGGTTATTGAAGTTGAACATTTGATCGAAACTGTAAGCATTCAGTAACGTTTTCGTGATTTTCTTTCACGCCTTGCACATTTTGGTTAAAGAGGAAACATAACACAATCCAATCGGTTTAGGAAGAAATGGTATCTCTCATTATGCAATCGGAGGATATGCTTAATATGGTATTTTCCTCTCACAATCAGGGTAGCGTTTTATGTCAAGAACTCTATACCTTTATGGAACTCTATCGAAAGGCGAAAATAACGACGGTTTTTCATAAGACTGGATATTTTGACATCTACTGCTCTACTCTATTAACGTTTCCATCGTAGACGTGATCGGTAAGAGTCAACTCTTGCACAGGTATAACGGTATTGCTTGACTTCTGCTGGTCAGCAGTTTTCTGTAGTAAATTGTCACAATCTTGAATGGTGTTTCTGTTGTTGATGATAGTGACCAGTTTGGTAGGAATAGTTCCGACAGGTTGTCGACGTCCATGAAGCAAATCGATAAATGCCTTTCGAAAATTTATGGACAAGAAAGCGTAAAAGATTGGATTGACGCAAGAATTCCCGTAAGCCAAACAGTTACACACAATTTGTATTACACGAAACAAAGTTGTGTTCGGATCCTCGGAATAGTATTGGAACAAGAACACCACATGTAGGGGTAGCCATGAAAGTCCAAATATAATGACTACTGTGATGACCAGTGTAGTTACACGTTTCTGGGATCGTCTGGATTCGGCCGACTGCTTCAGTTGCACAATTTTTCGACATCGAAGACGATAGATTAGACAAATATACAGTGCACAAATGATTACAAGCGGAATAAGATATCCGAAAAGGAAGAACAGAGTGAAGAACACTTTGCCGAATTCCTTGTTGTCGGTGACAAGATTACTATTCTCAACTTCAACAACCAGATACTTATAGGTACAGTAGTTGGTTACACATGAACTGTTTGATCCCTCGGCGGAGCCCTGTACAACTCGTGACAACATGAATAATGGCAAGTTGGCTAGCAATAGAACTATCCATACACACAGAACGGCCTTGACGGAATTGCTTTGTGTGCGGATGTGAACACACTGGATCGGATACACAACAGCAAGAAACCGATCCAAACTCATCAGAAGTAAAGTATATACACTACAATAGACAGATACAAAGGAACAATAGTAGAACATGTGACAAAGTATGTCTCCTAATGGCCAACCTCCAACAAAGTAAACAATTGTTGTCGATGGAATGCAGAGAACAATAAATGCAAGGTCAGCGATTGCTAATGCGAAAATCAATATGTTAGTCGTGTTGCGCATCTGTGCATTCGCTAACACAACAACAATAACAAGCAAGTTGCCAACGAGACCAACAATGAAGATCACGCTAAATAAAACCGGTGTCACATATCTGGCGAAAATGGTCAAATGGTTAAGTTCTTCTGCACTGCTCAAGCTCTGGATACAGTTAGTCGCATTGATGGGACCTCCAGATTTTAGACCAATTTCCATGTGATTTTCTGATAACAATGAAACTTCTGGGAGGTCACTTGAGTCTGCATAATTTGAACTACTAGACAGATAGAGGAAAATGATACAAATGCATTTCCAGGTAGACGGTAGCAACATTTTTGTCAAATCTGAAGAATTCGTTGAATTCGGAATTTTATCGTTCTTTCTGAAATGAAAATAGTTGTGATAACTTCGTGCCAAAATTTCAGGCAGTTATACACAAAAAAACTACTATTAGAAGGTTTGATTTTTACTACCGAATTGCATTGTCTGCATCTGATTGTAGAATATAGCCTAGGTAATACATATCAAAGCGAATTTATGTGTAACGTTTTAAGGATACTGGTGTCAGTTACTTACTAACATCATAATTGTAGCTCATAGAAAGGTAGTCAGATACCGCGAACAGTAGTCAAAACACAGTTAAGTAATTTCAACGTTTTCTGTTAATTCAATCTAACTGTGCAGCTGTACGCTAGAGTTCTCACACAGAATTTAACGGACTGGTTACTGTCCGGTCATTCAGGATGGTTGGATCACCGAAACGTTCCTCATAGAACGGTATTCAACTAACCTTTCAGATGTGTTGTTTAGATCGTGCTCGCCGTGAAAAAATTGCTACTATCATCATAACGGACATCTGCAAGTGGACAGGGGTTCAACCCGTTATGGCGTAAGAAATTAGAGACGAAAAACTCAGTTCTCTTGCTTCCCTGTGAAAGAGACTGAGGGGGGGAAATGTTTGTATGCAAAACAGCGATCATCTGTAGGTGGCAACAGATCTACGTAAGGGTTAGCTATGTTTGCACTGTCAAACTGGCTTGCCCTATGTATTTACCGTTTAAAAGTCTTCCTTGCACGATTCTCTTCTTGCACTTCAACGTCAGGTGGAAAAAACCTCTCTCGGTCCCACGAATAATCCAAAGAAATGCACCACTTCAGAAGACCAACCCCGAACCGTGATCCTACATTACAAATACGGTTGTAATCTAGCATGATCCTATCTGAACAGACAATAGCTGTCGACAACTCATTTCGCCCCCATGATATCTGCTGCCCATTATATGCGTGACAGCTGACCTGATTTGTTTGCAGACATCCGTTCTTGTTGATTGTTGTCGGTGTCATCAATTTATCGTTTTCATGTCAGGAAAGGTCATACTACAGGGCAGATGGGTAGTAAATTGCGAAATCGCTTTAACACCATCCTGTCAAGTAACCTTCAGCGTACAGATTGCGGCACGATTCATAAAAGTCATCCTTCAAAGTGGGCAGAGAAATTTTGCCATACCGTCGACGCCGGTTCTCGCAATCTGTATGCTGATCCAACTGAATGATACAGTTTGGCACGCACGTACATCAAATAAAATGTTCATCCACGTCCCCACAGCTCTTGACCTGTTTTTAGTGAACTGCATGTACCGATGCTCCACCAATATGGAGTGCACCTGCGGCGGCTATCTGCATGAAGCTAGTGGCGTCAGTTAGCAAATATAATGTCTTACAGAAATCAGATTACGTATTGCTAGTGACAGCTTTGATGGACGAAACAAACATGTGCTGTGTTAGTAGCCATCATTCAAGATACATTAGGTTTTAGCGCCCCACACAGACAGTTGACGAAGCGAAATTTGGACCTGGTTCCCTTGTTCGTGTGAGTGGATGAGGTCACCAAGAAGAACATTAAATAGCCCAGTTGGCCGAAGGTTCAAGCAGCTCTTTTGCAGCAGCTTGCTAAACGCTGTACCACCCATTTTTATATTGACATGAATGTTAGTGGTTGAGAGGAGACTCAACAACATATGCTCGTGATTTTAGTTGTCAGGCTTAATACTCCAAATGACTAGCTCATCACGTGATGTGTGCCATTGAGCACAAGTCCCCAAAACGCATAACATTTCGAAATATAAAAGACGGGTATGATACACAACCCATGAATGAATAAGGCAAAGACTATCAGCGGAAGTTTTTCCAATTAAAAACGCTGCAAGGTACAACTCATATGGGTGGTTTACAAAAATTTAATTTTCAAGTTGACCATCACTCACATTTGATCGCAGTGTTCGCATTCAGATAGACTTTCCAGCCAGCCTCTTTCGAAAAGAAGCACTAGACTCGAGTTTCGCTCTCATTAGAGCTCGTCAGTAGTGCATATCCTTGCCACGGCCGGGATTTGAACTCCGGCCATTCCAATCATGAGGCAACCATGTTAACCACTGCGCCATTGACCTCACATTAGGCGAACACTGCGATCAAATGTGAGTGATGGTCAACTTGAAAATAAACCAAATCCCCGACTACTCATCAAAAATTTAATTGTTGAGATCCAAATAAATGTATATTAGCTATGGGTGCTAAAATGTTCTGCGCCACATCAGTTTATCATAAGTTCTGGAAAACGACCAACTTTGGTAGTGTTAGGCAGAATAACATCTTAGTAGATCTGTTGCTGGCAAACACAACGACCTTTCACTAAGCATTTATACATTTTCTTTGAGTCGGTAAAACAAGCGATGCAGTTTTGACTTTCAAATATCAAACAAAAAAAGGAACAAATTTGAGAGTAAGGGTGCTAATCTCAATGGTACAACAGTGTATCCTTGGCCAGAGCTGTCAGAAAGGCTTCTAACGGACGACTACATTGAATAGACAAAATTACTTCCTTCAACAATAACACAGATATACATTTTCTGGAGATTTCTCGTTTGTCTTATACGCATTAAAATGGGGTGTACCTGTAATAGTATCCCTTGGTTTTTGAAGGGAAAGCAGCTTTAATCTCTACACGACACGTTTCAACTGATCCTCGAAGGAGTACGCAGAATTTGGGAAATAAGGTAAATGTGTGAGCCACAGGTTAGGTATGCATTGTTCAACCAATCAGTTTGCCTATTAATTGTTTATGAAGAGAGATGCATACCCTGCTAACGGTGTTTGGGAAATAAATGCAAATTTTTTACACAGATTCCAAGGCTGTCCAAAGTTTATGAAGAGGGTTAGCTAAACGTTCAACGCATTTCGAACTATTGGCTTCATACTAGAAAATGGAATTCCCGAGTGTGATATTGTGCGTTACAAACGATGCTAAAACCGTGGAGTTAAAGCTTTGATGTTTCTTTTCCATTGCATGGACAATCTCTCCTATCCAGCGTAGTGCATCTTCCTCACTAACTCTGTTTTAACGATGACAGTGTCGTCCGTGATGTTCCTGATCAGTGTCGGTTTACTGGCAGGTCTATCGTAGCATGTTAGTCACATCTTACAGTTGTTTTCGCAGCCTCTGTTGGACCGTACACTGACTAGTCAGGAGCTTCCATAGAAAACTGAGGATTCTCGTTGACCGTGGAAGCAAAATTCCTCTTCATGTTCCTCAAGATACCAAGGCTGTCAACTACATTTCTGCATGAGTCCTTCTTGAGAAGCAGTCCTTTCATCTTTTGCAAAAGTGATACACAAGTCTGCATTCTCCTTAGAACCGCATGTTAACGACGAGAATGTCATGAGTTCAGACATACCAACTCAGTCACATTCGTATCTCGTAGACATACTGATGTTGATAGTCAAACCCCTGATTTGTTTTCTTTTTTCGCGAACAACAGTAATGTTATTCAGGTCATCACTGAACGAATTGCATGTTGGCATATTTGTCTACCAAATGAAATTGATTGTGAACAACAGAGTAGCGAACAAGACTTGTTTTATGTGTTTCATCATCAGACGAATTACAACACAGCGGCAGAGAACGAAAGCTGGCGGTACGAAACGGAACCATCGGTGCCATTGGTCGCGGTGACGTGACTATATGACTATGTGTGCTGCCGCGATTGCGCTGGCCACTTGGGATTAGTAGGTCACCAAAGTACTCATAGTACACTGCCGACGAAGAGACAACGAATACGTTGAGCACAGGCTCAGGCCAAGTAGACCATATCAGTATATCCATTTTGCTTCTGTTAATGATTGCATCGGCCAAGACTCTGGTCGTATGACAACTAATCCGCTCCTGCTTTCAGAAAGTTGGATGTCTGAAATCTTCTACCCATTCATTTCTCCAGCTTTGTTGGTGTACTGTATGATGAATGGTCTGTCTGACTTCTCGTAGTTCACTGTGAATTTCTTTTTTCATTCCTATCCTCTCATAGATGCACCAGCATGCACTCCTATGTTGTAATGCTTCTTGTATTGTACTCTACAAACCATTCTTCTCAACTGGGACCTCGGCATTGCAGTCTCTCTCTGGTTAATTTTTGACAGACAAGGGTTACCTTTCCCTGCTAGCCACTCAACTGGCTAACCAGCATTCGCTGGCTGGACACAAAAGTCCCACCCGCACACCTACTGGTCTTATTCCTTCGGGTTTACGCTGGATATGTGGTGTGTGGGTGGAACTGCAAGTGGTTCAGCGCAAGCCAATTATGGTGATGGTTAAGCACAGGCGTCTTTTGGCTTCGGTCACTGTAAAAAGCTAGTCCAAATCGTATGCCGCCAACCAATTACAGCATAACATACATGAAAACAGTGACTAGGGTGAGTTTGAAAAACGTTCAATATAGGTTATAGACGGCGTGTTTGATATTCGTTACGCAGTCACTTTTCCACATTGTGAGCCTGATTGATTGTGGGCCAAGGGAGGTTAAGTGTCCGCACGAACTTCTTCTGAGTGCAGAGGTCAGGGTTACACAATCAGATCCTAATGGCTTCGGCAACGGTCAAATTGCGGCATCTCACCATTTTTGATCAGTATCTTGGCACTCGGTAGACACTCTGGAAGGCATCTTCTTTACTGACAGAGTGGAATCGGTCAAACGAGCAACAATCGCGCTTGAAACCGTTATAATCACACCACACCTTCATAGGCGATGCAGTGCTTGGGGAACTTATGCTCAGCTACCATCAACAACCAAGCCCAATATGCATACTGTGTGACGTGCTAAGATGATCGTTTTAGATAAGACGGTTGGTACGTCTTGTGCTAACGTTCATATCAAGCTTTTCAAATTTCAGTCGTCGGCTTCTTTTTAGCTTCGTGCTTGTCGGCGACGATTGGTCTGACCTCTCTCAGCTCAAATAATGACACCCTTCCAGAAGTGATCACTTCTGGTAGGTTCCATTCATCAACAAAACAACAGCATGTTTATAAACACCCACAGCCAAATATTGAGACCACTACCTAACTGACGGCAACGTCGTAAGCGAATGTCGTAGGTTTGCTTCCACTTAAGTGAAGAGGAGGCAGGCGTCAATACCATTACTAAACAACTCCGAATGTAGAAACGTTTGACAATAATTGCTCACTTCCTCTTCGATATGTTACGAAGGTACACTCAAGTAAGACACTTCCCATATTTATATTGTTAACGCTTGGCGTAAGAAAGGTTCCTCACTCCACACAGTCCTTTAATACTTTAAACACTGATGCAAAAAAATGCGCTTATACTGGGCATAAATAAAATGTGAGGTCACAATTCCTTATTATATTTCAAGTATGGGAACGAATTCTTCGGAACAAAAGATCAGCAATACGCATTTATGAGAAAAAACGCGTAGCAAACAAGCCTGTCCTTCGACAGTTTCTCGTATCCTCAATCGCATTAGTTCAAAAGCTCAGAAGGCATTTGTAAGATATCCACACCAAATTTAGTACGAATGAAGCTGAA
>QNGE01000864.1:35452-69481 GCA_008508345.1 Paragonimus westermani
GATGCAGCTTCCCAGGTATACAAACCGGTCAACAACCTCCATGACTACATTATCTAACATCAAATCTACGTGGTCATAGCAATCCTACAGAAGCGCTGCATTTTGAGACTACAAAGCGCATTCCGAAGTATTTAGCAGAACGCGAAATGGCGTCTTGCGATGCTTGTGCCGATTGAAAGTTGTCAAACAGCAACACCTTGTCGTCAGCATAAACGAGATCGGTCAGTCTTTCACCAGGTAGGAGGTCCACGTCGGCATCTTGTAAGTGCCGGAGACAATCCTCCATTATTTCGTCTATGACGAAATTAAACAAAAATGGTGACAGCGGACAGCCTTGACGTACGCCACTCATGGTACTGAAACTGTCAGACAGTTCACCATAAACCTTAACCTGAGCTGAGGTATGGGAATAGAGTGCCGATAGTTTGTTCACGTACTTAGTCGGCACACGTCTGCGTTTGAGCGACTCTAAAAGTGTAGACCGACCCACCGATTCGAACGCACTTTTACAGTCGAAAAATACGGCAGTTGTTGGCCAACATCATATATGAAGCTCTATCAGTGTAAAAATGTGAAATGTACATCCCTGCCTGAGGCGAAACCCTGCTTGTTCTTCTCCAATGTTTTCCTCTCGAGCTGCAGTAAGTCGGCGAAGTGTAATAGATGCTAGAATCCTAGAAATGACTGGGGTCAAATTAATTCCTCTATGGTTTTTTGGAAGAGCCGCTGATACATTTCTTGAATATAAGAACTATTGTCGAGTGATCCTAACTCTGGGGGACAGTCTCCGTCGTCCACACAAGTTGGAACAAATGAGTCAAAGCCTCTACTAAGGCCTCCTCACCTTCTCTTATTCCCATATTGTGGCACGTTTGCCACTCGAGATTTTTCTTAGGCATTACAGATATATATCCCCTGATAATTAAATCACAACGCCATGCTTCATTTGTGCACTACTGTGCCAGCTGTTTGACAGGATGCTTTCGGTCTTAGCCGGTAAACTCGACACTGGACATTAAGTCCCGGATGGCAAATAATACGACTGCCATACTATTGAGCCCTTAAGGCTCAGTGTAACGGCAATACACATCCATGACCAGTGGGCTGAAGCCCGCCATAGCTGGAGTTTCACTGAGCGCACTCCTAAGTGCCATCAAGCGTTTGAACATCACTAGTCAGCTAATCCCACAATTGTCGCTTTCTTGAATATCACGAGGACTTTGACATAACCTGAATATGCGCCTTGAGTAACAATCTTGCTTTGTGATTACTCTAAACTAAGTGCGCCTATCTGTAAATTGTTCAACGAAACCAACACCAAACATCAACAACGCAAATGCTTGTTACAATTCTAATAAAATCGATTTCCTAACCTTGGTCTAAGCAGTATGATAATATCGGTCCCACGTGACTCAGCGCAGTGTATTCTTGCAGACGTCACGTGGTACTGATTGAAGACCAAACAGACTGTCAATACAACAATGCAGAAATGTCTTCAGACGACAAGCTTCACGTATGCAGGTGGAGGCCATCTATTCTGCGGTGCTTAAAAAGCAAACAAAAGCGTGATAGATTAGTTTAATCAGTCCGACTAGCATGACCTCTTAATGTGCACAGTAGTAAATAGTAGCATTACACGTTTTGCTCATGCTCGCCATATCGCACCTCGTTGGCTTAGAAATAGCACGATGGATAGCCCTGACTTAGTAGATGGGTACGAAGGAAGTGGTATTAACTGTGGTTTTTGATGGCTTCTGCGTTCCCTCCTGAAATTGAACAAAAATGCTGAACGTAGATGACAAAAGGTTGAAGAATACAGCTACAAAAAGAGGTCAGCGGCGAGAATGTCAGTACGGTTGTTAAAAAAGCTGCTTTTAGTCGTTATACACACCTACATCCAAGAAGGAAGAGATAAAAACTTAGACAGATTCCAGAATCGTAAATAGTGGAGAATTGGCAAAAAGGTATGCTCCCTTTCTTAGTAGAACGGTGTAATATTGATCTATCCTATTTTATGTTTGATCGCTTGCTTTTTCAATTACTTGTCATGATTTTTCACTGAATCGATGTCCCCAGACTTGTGTACAGTGATCGAGTAAATTATAAGGAAAATCACGCTCACGCACACCTTCCCATGGTAAGATAGAGGAGGTGACGGACGAGTTGAACTGCCTGTGAACCTGTGTTTACCGAACGTCTGATAAGACTGCAAGCGGTGTACCCAAAGTCTGGGTAACATTTGCCAGCTGACGTGCTACCCATCCACCCCAATGGACAAGTACGTCACTCTAAAAATGACTTGTTTATTCGGACTTTGAGGGCAGCTGATACCAATAACGTCCACCCGTTACCTCGCACAGAGCTATTTCGAGCAGGTGTAGTATTCTACACCGGTGGCCTAAAAAAGTTTTCACCTTCCACATCAAATCGCGTTTGATGGTGTGAGAAAAAATACGCCGAATGCGAGACGATTACCGTCAGGTCACTTATACACTGACGGGACCAATCACGGCAATCGAGGTTCAAATCTTAGTTTGAACCGCAGACGACAGTCATCACAACGGGGCCTTACGTATCGTTGGGGTTAACACTTGTCTTAGCATAAATGGTCGATATGAAGCCATACAAAACCCAGTACCCCAAGACAAATCGAGCAAATAGGCGAGAAAGATAGGCTCACTGAATAACCACTTTCTAGATCACTAACATCACGGTTAAAGACAGCAATACAATGGTGGTTCTTATGACGATCAACTGCCATAAGACAGTAAATAAAAGAAGCAACCCCGTCAAAGGAGTGAAAAAGGAAAGGGAGGGAACCTAATAACTGAAAACAACTACGTTCATACATTTAACAAAGTACCACACTTTGAAAACAACCGAGTTACAAGTGGAAGTAAGGAGTCAATAAAAGTCTCCGTATGACTTACTCTCCCGTGTTCCCAAGTGTGCACACACCTCACAGACAATTTGGTCAAACAACGATCGACAATCACGCCACTAAGCCCGATTAGCCGCAATCTCACCTAAGGTGTCCGTCCACCGACTTTGAGTACCAAGGATATCAAGGATACCAGCCCTGTAGACGAACCTGGCATACAGTGGTCAACCCTTCGATGAATGATCCCACTGCACCACGCCAGGTCGTCACTGTCCACCAAACACCTTCAGCCAGTCGGCCGCGGAATCAACAAACGGTGCCCAGTGTGGCAGACGACTATTTGCCACTCATACATTTCGAACACCTAAGAATGGGTAAACTTGAAGGTTGAACAAAACCCGTTTGGCAATCACTGTCAAATGTTCGCTTCCTAACCTCTTCGTTGCTCACTCGTTATTGCCACCCGATGCGAGCGAGCGAACACAGACAACGACGGTCATCTAACTGAAGACAGCTCACGTCTTCCATCATGAGCGGTCAAGTTTCGCAGCCGTAAAGTAACGAGGATATTAATCGTATCATATAAGTGAGTCTGCTTTGAACTGTCACTAAAGATGGACTAACGAAACCATATCATTATCTGTTCAACGGTCTAATGTAAAAAGCCAATATGAACATTTGAGGAATGGAGATCGCGGTATGGAGAAAACGTGTTGATCAGTGTGCTGAAAACAGAGGACCCGAGAGCAATGGACTCACCAGGTTAACTGGAAAAGCCCACGGAGGTAAAAGATGTGGTTGCGAGTTTTTTCGTTCTTTAAAGAAAATACAATCGCTCAGCTTTACATGCTCACAGTTCGCAGGGTTTTACGGGGGGAGAAAAGATGTTTGTGTTCCCGTCTCTGGATTGATCGGAAAGTATTCGACTTGATTTCTGGAAGCGCTTAAGCTTTAATTTAAACTGGCCGTTTAGGAAGATACCCGAAGAGCTCAAAAGCAGTTTACCCAAATAACCCCGGGTGACTTTTTGTGAGTTTTACAAGATTCTCGACAGTCATCATGATGTCTTGATCTGGATTATTTTCGACAGTGCCTCGACGTACGGCGTTCCAAGCCACTAAGTGTACCGTCGCACAGCTACCTTTCCCCACTCGATACACCAGTTACAATCAACCGAGGCACTAGATAAAAAAAATTGAGCAATACATGGTAAAGATTATAGTAAGAGTGTATATTCAGCCTTCCGGTGCATATTAATGATAAAATAACAATTGCATTATTCAGCACGGACCAAATTACTGCTTTTGAATTACATAGGGTTAACTGAAAGTTATGGAAGACATGATCAGCGCTGAAAATCACGGGCACCAAAAATTCACTCAGGGTTAAGTAAAGTCTGATGACTAATGGTGCTTGAACCACAGCAGCCCTTCAGGTATAAGCGAGAGCATTTGAGAAATACACGACTTCAAACAGACTAGTAGGTCTTACCAGTATTTTTGTCTTTGATGACTCGCACATCGATATAATTCACATGGTTGTCATCCAGTGCATCACGTATCTAAAAAGGAGTTCCCGTCAAAAACCTCGGAATTACGTCGCGATGACCCATCGTTGCGGGAATTCCGCGTAGCATAATAGTTGCAGATGGTTCTTCGTACTGAACGGGAGCATAAATGTTACTGTTGTTATTTACCCTATCATCATCCCTACGTTCTTTCGGGTTGCTGTAGGACATCCGCACAATGCATTTCCTAACTTCAAGTTCGCCCTAAATGCCCATCAAACTAAGCAAAACAATCGAACCCTGCAGTCTTTCATGAACTGCCTTGATTCACCGAGCGAAATGAAATCAACAAAGGCGTTCAGGCGCCCACTCTTTTTATCCCTTACAAGGCGAACGTCCGTATAATTTGCTCTTTCGTTATCCAAAGATCGACGAACCTTGAAGAACATTAATTACGAAATGCAAAAACTCACGTCGCGCTCATTAGTTGAGCCTGAAAGGCCACGCAACATAATAGTAGGGCTGGGTGATTCCTTTCAAACAAATCACTAAATGGACATTTGCGACATACCAAAGAACGGAAAGGGGGACTCCTACTCCTTTAAATTTGAAATGATCAAACAATCTACTCATAACATACCTATCTTCCATACCATAAGCGTAATCATCTATCCTGCGACGGTCATCAATGTAATAGTCATCAAAACCGCTCATTGTATGATGGCCTGTGAACGCGGGGTTTCACCGGGGACGGTTTAAACAAGCGATTCAGTATTGTACAACAAACCAAAGAATCCCACTTACCAGTGGTTCCAGCAATTTTGGTGATTTTAGTGTTTTCAGATAAGGACAAAGGAGTTTAAGGCAGGAGCAGCAAAGCACCCAGATTCCAGTTCGACCGGCGTTTTCACCGATTCGTGCACGGGTTCAAAGCTGGGAGCCCAAAATACCCGGATCCAGTCGGTTTTTTCATTTCCATGTCCGGTGGTTTTCTGATGATCTGAAAGAGAGTCATTAAAAACAGGGTGCATCGCCGCTCTTTGGGGTTATGGAGAGTACCAAGAACAAAGCAAAATAATAATTTGGTCGAACAGAGTAAATTACTAATCCAACTGTTTCCCAAGTAGTTGGGAATCCAGTAACACCTTGAGACAACCCTTAGAACAGCAGCTTACAATATCTAGTGTAAGGCCGTTCTAGTGGCTGATAACTCTATAGTAGTTGTTGCCTAAGGAAGGTCCGGGGTCGCAGCTTATAGAGCTTCTTACCATGACCTCTTTGACTGTTTTCACTTACTACGATGAAGAATTGTTGCACCAGTCCTGTGCCAAGAAAAAAATGTGTGAGAATTAAGTCGCCGAGGGGTCTTCGGAACTTAAGTGAATAAACGTCCAAAATTTCGCTGAGAGACTCGTAGGAGAGACGCTGTAAACCAGTGACTACCTCGGTAGCTACTCGCTGGACAAGTTCAGTGGCCAGTATATCCTTCTTCATACCGGTGTAAACCACTGGAGTAGCACCCCCGAACAGTGATCTTATGTAAACTCTGTAAAACGTGAAAGGCTTTCGGACTAGGCGGGGGAAAGTTCTTTTTATCATCCCGAGTCATGAGGCCTCTTTTGGCGGCCAACTGGTGGTGATAAGAGAGGAGAAACAGATGATAACCAAATCTCTAGGTCCCTTCTGAGGTCAAATTCCGCGATATCTAATACACTTTGTACACAGCGTATCACGGATAGGTTCCCGGAGTCTCATCCATGCGACTTGTGTACACGCTTGCTGTCGTTTAGAGGGAGACTCCAGTCATCAGACCAACGCCCAATATGGCCAAGGTCAATCTGCAATGCATTGGGGTTACACGCATTCCAGATCTTTAAGTCATCAGCATAAAAAAGGGCGTTGCTAGTGATCAACTTGGGTAGACCATCGTCGTATATCAGAAACAACAGTGGACCAAGCACGGATCCTTGAAGAACTCCGGCGGAGATAGGGGAGGGTGATGAAAGGCCCGAACCGTTTTCTACTCTGAATGTCCTGTTACCAAGAAAGGAGGTTATCCAGCGGAGAACCTCTCCTTGGATCCCATAGGCTTCTGGTGTATGCAACAGAAGACCGTGTGGGACACGGTCGAAGGCTTTGGCAAAGTCGAAGAAGATAGCATCCGAGATATGACCATTCTCTTTGGCCTCCGTTAGGCTATCCATGAAGATTAACGTATTAGTTATGCATGATCGATCGGAAAGAAAGCCATGCTGGGTTGAAGAGAAAGGTTATTCGAGAAGGAATGTTTAAAGATAGCGCGTTTTAACAGTCGCATGGGATGCTGGTAAGGCTGATCTGCCGATAACTAGCAGGAGAGTGACGATCGCCTGTTTTAAGTAAAAGTGAGACAGTGGCCTCTTTCCATGCCTCCGAAAGAGCGCCTGTCCGAAATGTCTGTTCAAACAGATCAAAGAGAGGTACCGCCAAACCGACGGCCGCTTCTTTGAGGATCCGGGACTGGATCCTGTCTGGTCCCATGGAACTATAGGGATTGATATTAGGCAAGAGATCCTGAACGTCGAACACAGAGAAGTCAGTTGTCAGGAGGGGGTATTGGAAGTGTCTCCGCGGGAGAATTGGATGCCAGTTTGGCGGATCCACACTGTAGATTGCTGAGTAGTGTTTTCTAAACACCTCGGCAACCACTTGGAGGTTGGAGGAGGTTTCCCTGTCGGGACGCCGCAGAGAAAGCGCTGAGGGCTTAGTTTTTCTCTGGCGACATATATACTTGAAAAGAAAATTCTTATTTTCGCGAGCTACCAGTATGATTTTTTTCTGTACCTCTTGGTGTGTTGACGGACTCCTCACTTGCATCTGCTTCGTACAGAGCAAAAGGCCTCTAGATCCTCTGGTCTGCTCGTTAGCTTCGGCTTAGAGAGTAGGCGGGAACGTATTTCAAGAGGACGGCGTATGTCCCGCGAAAACGGTCCACGAGAGAACTTCCATAGTTTTCGAGGAACAAACGCCTCATCAGCTTCGTGAATGGCAGCCTTAAAGTAAAGGTAGTTCAAGTTCACTAAGTCACGTGTTAAGCAGAGTGTGCTTGATGACATCTTTAATGTGCTAAAGTCTGCTTTCTGTAAGTTCCGCAAAAAAGTATCTGTTGCGGCAATTTGGAGCCAGCAACAGATAAAATCAAGAACTAGTAACATGTGGTCAGTATACCCAAGCTGTGGTTAGATGACCACTTTATCTACCAGATGAGCCTCGTCCGTGATTACCAGATCGAGCAAGGGGAGTATCTGTCCTGGACGGTGCCTTGCAGGTAGATCGACATCCTGTGTCCCGGCTTTTCCATGGATACTCATTGCCAAGTATTTCGAGAATCGGCAGTCGGGCCTCGTGAGTGTGGGTGTATTGAAATCACCCATAATAAGAACTGATTCACTGAACCCGAAGCACCTATTTTTAAAACCGCCATTCATGAAACCGGTGGGGCATTATTTTCTAGCAAACTGTTGGAGTTCCCTTGTTCACCGCCTCCGCATAACATGCATCGCTTTCTTGGTGTATGTCCTCGTGCGTTCTATAAGCAGAAGTTAACGGGCAGGCCTGTTGTTCTAGAACCCTTTCACTTTGTATGAAGCAGGTCAGACGGAGAATCTGTTGACACACCTGACAAGTGCAGTCAAAAACCCTGTTGATAACCCGCGATAATAAGAGCTTTCTCTTCAAATGCATGCGCCGACGGAGAAAACGGAACCTTCGGGGCAGTCTCTGCGGCTTCCAACAAAGAAACCTCATCAAAACCCCAGGTGGTTGCTGGGGTGTTCAGAGAATACTATTCAGCAGTCTCCTGCGTGGTTCCGCCCAACGGGCAACCGATTCTCTCAGGATAGAAACACCCAATACCCACTCCTGACTGCTGACTCTTCTGTACTCAACGTTCAGGATCTCTGGTTTAAGATCAATCCTTAAAAAGCTGTGAAGCGAGACATGTTCCATACCCGGTTCTGGTGGTACCCCTCGATAATCCGTTTAACGAGCCACTCCAGAACGACAATTTTCCGGGGTCATGGGAAGAGACAACCATTACACACACGTTTAGGGCGAATGATCGTCACTGTCGCTGGTCATTGACTGATCAGCCTCACCAGCATCCTATGCAAGATAATATGACTTCCCCCAGAACGCGTCATCTTTAGGTATCTCTTCTCAAATAACCTTTCCTTTTCGACTCAACATGGCTTTCTTCCCAGTCGGTCATGCATAACCAACATGTCAATCTTCATGGATAGCCTGATAGATGCCAAAGACTGGTCATGTCTCGGATGCCACATTCTTCGACTTTGCCAAAGCCCCTGACCGTGTCCCACATGGACCCCTTGAACAAAGGCTGGCCGACCATGGGACCTAAGGAGAGGTTCTGCGCTGCATTACTACCATTCTTGATAACAGAGCCTTCAGTATGAAACTGGTTCGGGTCTTTTGTCCCCGTCCCCGATCTCGGCGGGAGTTCCTCAAGGATTCGTACCTGGATCGTTTTGTGTCCTGAATATATAATACATATATATATATGATGATGACCTCTCTTCTCTCATCTCAAACAACGCGCCCCTCCACATAGACGATAAAAAATCTAGAACGTTCGTGACCATAATTGATCGTGTGTTGATCTTGACCGTACTCTTCTGCGGCAGCCAGAGGGGGATTTGTGGCTTTTGGGATGCTGTAGCGTCTTGTGCAGCATTTTATACAGCATACCTCTCATTGTTTCTCACATTTTTTACCTTCTTCAAATTCACATGCACACTTGTTTAAATCATGTGAATTGATTCAAGCAACAAAAAGAACAATCTCTTCTAAAGTCGCGAGTCCTGTGTTCTCTTTCTGCGTTCGTTGTCACGTGTGTACGAATTTTGGGGGATTTAACGGCTAGCGGAATCCTCATTAATTTCAGCGCATTTCCAAATTCATCGGTCGTCGGAATTATCTCCGTTGTGACTTCCAAGGTTACTTGGAACCATACGACAGATCGATTGGATACCGCAATCCGTGTGGTGGAACTCTAAACGACGCACCTTCACAAACCACTGTGAGTCAGTTGTTTTCATTTCTCATCACTTTTTTCGATTTTGCATACATACCTGGATGTATACAGCGTTTAGATCCACCACATAAATTGATGAACCCAAATTTTTTTCATTTTGCCCATTGTACGTATGTAACTTTTTTGATGCCGTTATCGCTAAGCTCTGAACTCCCGGTGCATTTGCAATGATGTCTGATTCCGACGTTAGTTTATTCTCCGAAAACGCTAATAATCTCAAATTACACGCGTTTGGTATTTCCAACCCCTACGTTTGGTTCACTCAAGTGGAAGCATTTTTCCGTTTTCGTAAGGTTATTTCCCAGGCCATCACGTTCCCTTACATCGCTACACAGTTAGCCACTGACATCGCCTCTGAGCTAATTGATATATTCGACCCGATGTCAGACGATTCTCCATATGATAAGCTGAAGAATGTTATTTTAATGCGTGCCGCGGCTTCGGACGAAGCCAGGCTGCAACAGTTGCTTTCAGGTGTCGAGTTAGGTGATCGCACACCCTCTCAGTTACCCCGCCACATGAGATCCCTGGCCAACGCTAACAAAATAGGCGATTCCATTCTCAGGCAACTATGGACAAAATGCCTCTGTTATTTTGTCCGTACAAGACCCTGACACTTCACCAGAAAATTAAGCAGAAACAGCAGACGAGGTCCATGAATGTTTCTTTAAACGTTCCATCAGCCGTGTACGTGACCCACAACAGGATACCCTCGATAACCTCCAACGCCAGGTGTCGCAGCTGACACTGACTGTGAGTAACTTAGCTGGAAGCCTTATGAAGGGTCGCAACTTCTCGCGCACCCGATCTCGCTCGCGACCGCCCACTACTAAATCCCGAGCCTCTAAAATCTGTTAATACCGTAATCGTTTCGATGACAGTGCCCGCAACTGCACCCAGCCATATGTATATGCCAGCCAACTCCCTAAGGGAAATGCGAATCAGAGAAACGACTTGGCCAGCCAGTAATGGCGACGGCTGTCACTGGCCAAATCAACAGTCGCCACTTCTACGTCAACAACTCCACCGGACTCCGTTTTCCCACTGACACCTGTGCCGAGGTCGGCGTTATACCTCCGGGTAAATTAAAACGCGACCTCACACCCATGGAGTACACCCCACAGGCGACTAACAATTCCAAAATTGCGACCAATACCCAGCACCTGTTGACGGTCGACCTCGGGCTGCGTCAAAGTTTCCCTTGGATATTTATCATTGCCAACGTTCAACACGCAATCATCGACGACGGTTTTCTCACCAAGTACGGTTTGACTGTTGAACTCAGCCGCCGGAAACTTGTAGACAGCACCACTGCTTTGTGCGCTCAGGGTGAAGCTACCACCATCAATTCGATCGGACTTCGAACGGCTTTACCAGAGGCCAACCAGTACACGGTGCTGCTGAAACAACTTCCCGGAAGTTACCTAGCGACCGCCAACACCACGGCGCAGAAACATGATGTTTTCCATCACATCACCACCAAAGGACCACTCAGATTTGCGCGTCCACACCGGCTGCCTCCAGGGAAACCGAAGTTCGCCAAAGAGGAATTTGCAGAAAGGCCGCGGCTCGGAATCATTCGTCCTTTAAACAGACCGTGTCATCGCATTTACACATGGTCCCCAAGAAGACGGCGGGTGATTGGAGACCATGCGGCGACTACCGAGCGCTGAACGACGCAACTGTGCCGGATCGCTATCTCATTCCGTACAACCATGATGTCTCCATCGGATTATCTGGAAAAACGATATTTCCTAAAATAGATTTTGTCACCGCATATCACCAGATTCCTGTGGCCCTCGATGACATCGTCAAGAGAGCGATCACAACTCCTTTTGGCCTATTTGAATTCGTTCGTATGTCCTCCGGCTTCAGGAACGCCGCACAGACATTCCAAAGCTTTATTGACCGAGTCCTAAATGGACTGGACTTTGTGTTCGTCTACATCGATGACATATTGGTCGCCAGCAGCAACGGGCGGTTGCATCTGTCTCACTTGGAATCTGTATTTCAGCGTTTACATCACTACGGCGCCACCATCAACACAACAAAATGCATCTTCGGTATCCCTTCTATGGGCTTTCTCTGTTGTGTTTATTGGTGCGATAAAACGACACTGGGAAAACGAGTACTGTATTGACAGTCGCAAGCGCGAAAGCGAACAAGCATGTGCATGAACCAACATGGCAGAACCGATGCGTCTCATAACTCTACCCGGAATCCAGGATCTCTGGTGGGGGCTTGCGTCAATAATGTATATTAAATCCCCTGGTTTGAAGACGCGCTTATTTTGTGAACGGTAGCTGTGTTTTTTCCACCGTCCCGACTACAGATGTTGGCGTTTGGTTTTGATGGCAACATCATATCTAGGGGTGTTCTAATTCGTCTACCCAAGAAGGCTTCTGCTGGTGATTTCCCTTTCGGACCGCAGGCGTTAGGAGTTGATCTATAAGTGCGCAAGAAAGTATTTAACATTTCCGGGACAGTTCCTTCGCCTTGCAGTTTCTGAAGAGCTCTTTTGAATGTGTCCACGAATCGCTCCACCTGTCAATTGGATTGTGGATGATATAAAGCTGTGTGTACCAACTGTGCCCCCATTGCTTTGCAAAAGTTGACAAATACCATGGAAGTGAATTGTGGTCCGTTATCAGATACAATGATTTCTGGGACCCCAAACTGAGAAAATAGCTGACCTAGCGCAGTGACGGTGGTAGAAGTGGAACCAAGTGATATCGGGATAACTCCGGGCCATTTTGAATACGCGTCGACAACAACAAAATATTATTCACCGTTAAGAGGCCCAGCAAAATCAATGTTAATACGTGTCCAGGGACCTTTTGGTTCTGGCCAGGAAATCGCGTTCACTCTGGGGGGTGCTTTTGCTGCTGGGGCGCAGCTTTCACAACTCCGTACCGTCGATTCTATGTCCTGGTCAGTTCCGGGCCAGAACATGTAGCTACGTGAAATCGTCTTCATGCGTGCCATGCCTGGATGTCCAACGTGTAACTGACGTAGTAGCGTTGATCGCAGAGGTGCCGGTATCACCAGACGATCTCTGAGCATGACACAACCATCCGAAATTGTCAGTGCGTCCCGTTTGCAGTAGGAAGGCATAATATCTGCTCCCACTGAATTATTGGGCCAACCGACTCGCAGATATGTCAAGACACGCTGCAAAGCACGATCGAATTTCACTGCTCCCATTGTTTGCAAAAATGTAACCGGAAAATGGCGAATGGGGTCTGATAACACATATCGGACGTCGGCATCCACATTAATTGATGCGCTGACAGTATCTTCTGGTATTCTAGTGCTCATCTTCTGAGAGATCAACCGAGATAATGCATCTGCATGCCCAAAGTTACCAGTTCTCACATATTTGATAGTAAAATCATAACTCATGAGCGTGAGAGCCCATCGTTGAATTCGATTTGCCGTATGCACGGGAATACCTTTAGCAGCACCAAATATAGATAGCAGTGGCTTATGATCAGTGCACAATGAGAACCTGCGACCAAGAAGCATTTTGTGAAATTTTTTGACCGCGTAAACCAAAGCGAGACCCTCTTTCTCAATTTGACTGTAGTTTCTCTCTGTCGATGTAAGGGTGCGTGAGACGTGAGAAACTGCCTTATGATGGTCATCTGGGAATTGATGAAGTATGATGGCGTCAGTGCCATATTCCGAAGCGTCTGCTACGAAAATTATGGGAAGATTTGGATTTTAATGCGTCAAAAGAAGGTCGGATAACAGCACTTGTTTAATGCGTTCAAATGAGCTCTGACAAGCATTGGACCATACCCACTCCGAAGTAATCTGTAGGAATTTGTTTGGTGGAGCACGCAAATCGTGCATGTTAGACACAAAATTGTTGTAATAATTGAGTATTCCCAAGAAGGATTTTGGAGCAGTCCTGTCCTTCAGAACTGGGAGCGTAGCAATGGCAGCAATTCTGTCTGGATCCGGTCGACGACCTGTTTCATCAATGACCGAACCAAGGTACCTTATATTGGAGAGCATGATTTCACATTTTTCTATTCGTAGCGTAAAGCCATAGTCTTGGACACGCTGGAAAACAGTATGTAAATGCTGGATATGATCATCAACAGATGAACTGGCTATGATAATGTCGTCCATGTAAGCCATGGCATATGGTATATCAGACAACATAGTGTCCATTGTCTGCTGAAAAATCGCCGGGGCGCACTTTACTCCGAAATGCAACCTGTCATATTGGTGCAGCCACGATATGTATTAATCGTCAATAGTTTATTACATTTATCCTCAATCTCAACTTGGAGATAGGCATCGGAAAAGTCAATCTTTGAGAATACTGTCCCACCATTAAGCCGAGCAAACAAGTCTTCCGGAATCGGAAGTAGGTACTGATGCGTTTCCAGTGCGTTATTCAGTTCTGTAGAAAAATCGCCACTTAATCGTACACCTCCGTTCGCCTTCCTGACCACTACAATGGGGGCTGCCCAAGTTGGATTACTAACTCGTTGTAGTACCCCTGCTTGTTCTAATCTGTCGAGCTCTGCATTTATTGTTGTCGTTGCTGAGAAGGGCACTGGTCGTTTGGGACGAAACACAGGTGTGTTTCCGGGTTCCAGATGTAAAACCCCTTTTGCTTTCGTGCATAAACCAAGGTTTCCTGTGAACAGATCGGAGTATGTACTTTGCAAAATGTGGACGACTTCTAAGCGCTTATGGGGACGATAGATGCAACGTCATACGGTTGTTTGTCAGAGGTTTGATTGGGAGGAGCAAAAATAGAGTTGAACGGTACATTCCACAGATTTAACTTCTGAATCCAATCAATACTTAATAAATTAAGACTGTCAGACTGTGAAACAGAACAAACACCCGAACAACGGGAGTCACGAAATGAAAATTCTCAGTGGAACACACCCAGGAACTGTATTTGATCACCAATAGCGTTTCGTGCCACGCGCTTCGTGTGAAAGTATGTTGGTTTCTCAGTAGCTTCCCAATATTTCCTCGAAACGTTCGTGATATCTGAGGCGGTGTCGATTTGCAGAGTCACAGGAAACCCGTTAATTGAAACAGTCACATATTTCCTCAGTTGCGAAAAATAAGGTCCTGTCGTCGCTAACACAACGTTAGACTGTCTTCTCTCACGATTGCCTGCTGGTTTGAGTATGGGATTCTGGTTATGAAAACAGTGGCTTTCTTTGTGGTCATAGCGACTGCAAAGTTGACATTGATGAGAACGGAATGGACAAAATCGAACATGTTGCCGTTGTCCACAATTTCAGCAGGCCGTCGGTGGCCCCGTCGGTCGTCTGGTGTGTTGTTGTGTACTGTTTCTGGTAACCTTATCGACAAACAGATCGTCTTGATGCTCTTGTCTACCCTGACCCATCTGCAAGTCCTTCTTGAGGTTGACAAAGCGTAAGTACTCAGCCGTTAGCTCCTGCACTGAAGGTTCTATCATATTGTCAAGTTTCCCCAGAAGTCTGATGCGAATATCTGCATCAGCTTGCGATGTAAGTCCCGCAACAAAGACAAGGCTTTTGAATTGATCTGAAGTAAGTTTCTGGATCTGGAAGCGTTCGCATTCCTTGTTAACTCTTCCGGCATACGTGACTATGTCTTCCTCGGGTAGTCTGTTCAGTTTAAGACAATTATATCGAATGTTGAACAGGGATGTGCGTTCACCGAAAATGATACTGAGATTTGCGACTGTATCTTCAAGTTTGAAACCTCGAAGATGTTTAGGTAGCACATAGTTGCAGTATTGCGTGTGCTCCGCTGTGCCCAGTTTTTGCACTAATAAACGCACTTGAGCTGCGTCACTCAACTCAGATCCATCAACCAGAAAAATATCCTCGTAACGATTGTACCACGTCATAAATGTGATTCCATTATCCGGGTCATATCGGAACTCCTGAATGGATGCGCCCACGGTTTCTTTCAGCTCTGATTCGCTCTTGGCTTCTTTCTTGATTTGTCCGGACGATTTCAACTTGGCCAGCACCGACTCCATCAGTTTTGTTTTTCGGCTGATCATGTATGAGCTCGAGTAATTCTTTTTCCATCTCCGTCGCCAAATGTTGTGTTTACTGGTGCGGTAAAACGACACTGGGAAAACGAGTACTGTATTGACAGTCGCAAGCGCGAAATCGAACAAGCATGTGCATGAACCAACGAGCAAGCAGTGGCCTTCCGGCAGCGGAAAACGATTGGTAGTTACACAACAGCGTATGACAAAGCAACCAATCATGTGCATGATTCAGCAAGTGTTAACACGTCAGTCGATCAGTTTGGTCGGGCGGAACAAAGAAGGTGGTAATGAATGTGAAACAGTTCGCCCACCATGTTATTCTCGGTCATCGCATCGACAAAGACTGCATCAGACCGCTACCGGAGAAAACTGACGCCATTTCGGATTATCCATTGCCCCAATCTATAAAAATCCTCCGTCGATTTTTTGGGACTGTCAATTACTATCGTCGCTTTGTCCCCAATTGCTCTGACATGCTCAAAACCATTGACAGATTTACTACAAAATAACCCCAAAAAGTTCGTCTTCACTCCAGAAGTCACAACCGCTTTCAATTCCGTCAAGCAGGCTCTAGCTAACGCCACATCCCTCAGCTATTTGAGTGATAATGAACATGCACGACTAATTCTGGAGACCGACGCCTCTCAGTCTGCTGTCGGTGCGGTCTTGCGACAAATCATCGGCGATAAAATCCGACCGCTATCCTTTTTCTCCCGAAGGCTAAAACCTGAACAAACGAGGTACAGCACCTTCGGCAAGCATTTCCGACATTTGTTGGGAGGATGTCAATTTACCATCCTCACGGACCACAAGCCGCTAACACCCGCTTTCAACACTTCCCCAGACAGATACTCCCCGAGAGAAACCCGCCGCTTGGACTTTCTCTCCCAGTTCACGACGGACATCCGCCACATAGATGGTCCTAGCAACCTGGTCGCAGATGCTCTACCTCGCGCACAAATTCATCACTTATCAACATTTCCCATCGATTTAAAAGCCATAGAGGCGGCACAACAAAACGACGAGGAAGTAAGTGAACTGCGCTCTCACAACTCTATGAAATTCGCTCACCTACCGCTCCTCCACTGCGACTCCAAAATATACTGTGACATCTCGACTGGTAAACCTCGACCTTATGTCCCCTCTAATTACCGGCAAAATATTTTCAGCCACTTCCACCCTATCTCCCATTCTAGCGTCCGATCCACCGTCAAGCTAATCATCGACCGTTTTGTTTGGCCAACCATGCGATAGGACATACGTGAATGGGCCAAACACTGTTTATCCTGTCAGCGAAGTGAGGTACACCGCCACAACCTCACCACATCTGGCACTTTCAGTGCACCTGACACCTGCTTCAGACACGTCCACATTGACATTCTAGGCCCACTTCCACCTTCGAACGGCTTCACGCATTTGTTGACGTGCACTGATCGTTTCACACGATGGCCGCAAGCGACGCCCATACGCGACATCTCAGCCGGGAACGTCGCACGGACGTTTGTGGAAACTTGGGTATCCCCTTTCGGCGTAACAACCTCCATCACTACTGACCGCGGTTCCCAGTTCACATCCACGCTGTTTCGTGACCTGCAGCACTTGCTCGGCTGTAAACACTTCCGAACAACCGCATATCACCCAGCATCAGACGGCCTAGTGGAACGTTTCCATCGTCACCTTAAAGCTGCCATTCTTGCTATGTCATCTGGCTCAAACTAGCCAGAAAACCTACCACTCATTCTGCTTGGTACCCGTAAAACCGTCAAAGAAGATATCGGCTGCACCTCAGCTGAACTCGTCCATGACGGTATTTTACGCTTACCAGGTGGAATGTTCACGGATGCTAGAACAACTGGCGAGATAGACCCAACGTCATACGTCACACGTATGAAACTACACATGTGCAGGTTAAAGCCAGTTCCAACAAGGACCACCCAGAGGCAGACTCAAGTGCACGAAGACTTTCGCACTTGCCCCATCGTGTTTGTCAGAGCTGACGCACAAAACATGTCCCTCCAGCCAGCTTATGACGGCCCGTTCAGAGCGTTCGAACGCAAAGATATGTAGTTCATCATCAGCCGTAACAGCACTCGCGATTCAGCAGGAGTCGACCGCTTAAAAGTGGCCTATGTAAACCCTACAGACTTGCCTTATCCTCCTCTGGTTGTGACCACCTCTTCCTCTCATCCAGGTCTTCCTACCCAATCCATCCCATACACCCCACAAACACTTTCAGACACCACTACTTCCGCTGAGGACGTACAATTCTTTCATCTCCCTCCACCACAAACACGTTGCGGACGACTGCACAAACCACCTGTCCGTTTTGCAGACTAATTAGAGTAATATCATCCATCTTCTTTTCGAGGGTTTTCGTAACCTAACCAACGCTCCAGTGGGGAGTTCTGTAGTGCCTTGTGCAGCATTTTGTACAGCATACCTCTCATTGTTTCTCACATTTTTTACCTTCTTCAAATTCACATGCACACTTGTTTAAATCATGTGAATTGATTCAAGCAACAAAAAGAACAATCTCTTCTAAAGTCGCGAGTCCTGTGTTCTCTTTCTGCGTTCGTTGTCACGTGTGTACGAATTTTGGGGGATTTAACGGCTAGCGGAATCCTCATTAATTTCAGCGCATTTCCAAATTCATCGGTCGTCGGAATTATCTCCGTTGTGACTTCCAAGGTTACTTGGAACCATACGACAGATCGATTGGATACCGCAATCCGTGTGGTGGAACTCTAAACGACGCACCTTCACAAACCACTGTGAGTCAGTTGTTTTCATTTCTCATCACTTTTTTCGATTTTGCATACATACCTGGATGTATACAGCGTTTAGATCCACTACAATGATGAAAGGGGCTTTTCTGTGCACGGAAGGGCATGCCTGTCAAACGTTTTGCAGGGTCTATATTAGACCACCACTTGAGTACGCTAATCAAGTCGTACACATCGGTCTGAAGGAGGATGTACCCACCACTAAAGGCCTACAGAGAGGAGTCACCGAAATAGTCGCCGGTTCGCAGCAGCACTCTCACGAGTCTAGTCTCAAAGTTCTCAACATTTATTCACTTGAGTTTCGAAGATTTCGCGGTGACTTAAATTTTACACACCACCTCAGCGCGAAACCCGTGCAGCAGTATTTCTTACTCCCAGCAGCCGGTAATAGTCGTAGGGTTTACGACAAGAAGCTCTAAAATTAGTGATCCCGAACAATCCTCAGGCAACTGTTTTCTTACATGTTTATCGACTACTAGAACGACCTTCCACTGGAAGTTGTTAGCTTCTGTTCCAATGACCGCCCCAAGGTTTTGTTAGATTTCCACATACATTAGAAATCGTTAGATTGATACTTAACCCTGTTCTGTTGGATAACTACCTCACTGTTCTTGGTGCTCTCTGTAACTTTCAAGAGCGGTGCTATACCCTGTTTTACTGGCTGTCCTTCGGGTCAACAGATGACCGCTGGACACCGAGAAGGACCAACTGATTGGACCTCGATAAGTTAGCCTATCAACCTTGAGTCCGTGAACAAATCACTCGAATCGATTAATTTTAATGTGAAAAATCATAACGGATTCAACGGCGATGGCGGGTTAAAAAAGCCTCTTTTCTACAGTCGTTTTGGGTGCCTCACAACATATCAGAACGGTATGAAACGCCGAATCTGCCTTCACAGGTTCAACTGTGAGTGCACTAGCCCTAAAGCGGGACAGTAGATTCTGCTGGTCACTGTGAATGTCTCCATCATCTGCATGAACTGTCTGTTAAAAGGCACATAGGCTGCGTCTATCTGTGCAATCGACACACTGACACTTTCGAACGCGCCCCAACAGATTATTTCCGGATACCCCTTTAGAGATCATGTCGTCGTTATTTCTCAATTGACGTTATCTGAGGGAAAGGATGTTTGAGATAGTCACCATGCTCTTTCAGAAGTGAGGAAGGTACTAATTTTCCTCGACCGGTAGAAGGCCCTCACTTTCTCTGGAAATGCCGGGTCAAAAAGGGCGGTGTCGCTGCCTACAGTAGAGATGGAGTATGTGTCGGTCAACCTTGAAGACCACACAATCAGCGAGAGAAGGTTAGCGCTGTGGGGACACTTCTCTGCTACATCACCCCCGTTTGACTAAGTCAGAACAATTCTGGGTACTTTCTTCCTCGCGAACCTAACGAAGTAGTTTTCCACGAGCAGGCTTTGCTATAAGAACTCCAGACGATTGCTTGGCATACTTTCCACGCTACTCGTTGAGTTAATCACCGGTGCAGTGTTTTGGAAACTTCAAAAATGAAATGCACGTATCCCAGCCCGACGGGTCTTGTCTAACAGACCACTTCAAGAACGGGTTTGTATCAAGTGACCAAGACCAAGGCACAACTCAAGGCGGACATCAAGCTATGAGTGATTGCAGTGGACATGGATCCCCTGCTCAGCTGTTCACCTCCCACTCCTTTGACACCTCCGGCACGGTGCATCAACCCCAAGATCCTTGTCAGTTTACCCTCCACAAAGCCGCAGATATCGGGTGGAAGGGATTTGAACATAGAAACCATCTCGCTGCTGTGCTTTGCGCGGCCAACTCCCTCACCATGCTGGTTACGTAATTCTACCTCTCTAAAACCTGTCATCGGAACGCATGCTAAGCTTTCCTGCTGCAGCGCGAACAGTACACACCTGGTCGGCTTCTATGATGTGTTAATCAAGTGGGCTCGAGGTTTACCTGGCTGCGACTATTCGCTGCATAACGACCCATATACATTTTCGGGAGAATGGAAACTCACCCTCCCAGAGTTCTGTGGAAGGGTGTGGCCAAATGGCGTTGGTAGCGATGGATCAGAAACAGGTTGCGCGCACTACGGGGCGTTCATCGATGCTCAGCTAGTGGAAAGCAGTCCGTCGCATCCCGGGAAGCTGTTCAGATCCATCCGTCAGTAAGAATCGATTAGTGCGGGCGACCACCCACGGACCACTCTTAGGTTTGCGGTCAGCCTCCCAGCCCGTCCTCGATCCACTCTGTCATTCTTCTCGTTCCACGTTTACATGGGAGAATGCATCGGGAACAATGAGTCGTTGACGGATTAGCAGTTGTGTGTTTCAATCGCAACGCACCATTTTCAGCATCAGGGGATGCAATTTCTCACGCATTCTAAAATTTTGCAAAACAAGCTTTTCTATTACGACTGGCATAGGTGTTCTGCATTTTTCATGTGGTCATGCTTTTCAATTCTGTTATATCTTTGGCAGTTGCGTTCGTATAAGGTGTGTCATTGTGTGCTGCTGGCGGATTGCTTCTGATACCAAATATTATCCTCTACATATCTGGTGGAAGTGGGGCACATAATGTCGGCAAGTCTTACAATGACCGCAACGCTTACCGTTCTCGAGGATTCACGGGGATTGAAGTGCCGCCAAACTAGCGTTTTCGAGTGGTCCGGGTTTTGTGTGACGACTGACAATTTGATCACGGATGGCAGATGACTCTCGTGGGGTCACTAAGAAGTACTGCAATAAACAAAAGTAATGTTCACAATGAAAGCTACAAACCGGACCAAAGTGGATGTGTCAAATCTTGGAGTGAAATAATATAAAGATTCGACCCACCCCCATTCCTCCAAATGGTTACCCCTATACATTCAACCTCCCCTGTTTCTGAACGTTAACTGGACCTTGACCTGGACAATTTTGTCTTATCGCGTCAATTTGTAGGTTGCGCGAATAGGCATTTGTCAGTCATTGTGTTTTGCTTGAGTGTTGCGTGTATCCCCCTTTTCGGAGCCCGACTCGCCCCAATTGCTTTGAACCTGATGACCAGTCGGAAGAGTTCTTTTGGGTATGAATGTCTTATTATGTTATTACGGTTCATATTTAGCCCATTCAGTGGCAAGTTTTAACTCGTTCTTCGAGGGCGATCTGTGAATCGAAACGATTGATGCTGACTAACCATTCGCTTTGGTAGTTTGTTCAATAGTACCATGGCATTACGATCCAATGTTGTTTTAGATATTTGGGACCATTGGCTCATCGCTACGCGTTGCTCAGCGTCGTAGAGTGGATCATATACTCCTGTGTGCTTTTGAAGCAGTTTCACCGAATAATGAAGGAGAGATAAGAAATATTAATGTGTGTAATGAACATTTAAAGAGTCTGAGATATCCTGAGCAAAGATCAGTTTACATAATTGAAAGTGAGAGAAACCAAAATACAGCGGGTATTCACCAAACAGATGGGCAACCAATGGACAAGCAAAAAATAAACCAGCGGCTAACCCTTATTCTAATTACACCGTCGAAATCTAGTCCTCATTAAAGACGGAGGTTGAGCCCTCGAAAATTGTATGTGGGCAGTTCTCCTGAAAATGATTATCCAGCCGCTGATCAAATGACTGGGTACTGGCCGCCCACATTCTTGTTATCGGCAGCCAGTCCCATGGGCGTCGAACACACAAGAAAAAGCTGCGGCCTACGCGGAAAGTGTGACCGGTGCTGTTTTAGTTTCAACAGGTGACCACGGGGCAACCGTAAACATATGCCGATCTGTGTGAAACCACTTGCATGGGATCTTGTGTAGAAATGTTCCCGCGGGCTTGCCTGTATTCAAGGTTGAACAGGTCCAGCGTACCCAGTCTATCCGGGTTGACTTTTTGAGAGTCATTGTGGCCCTACATTGAACTCTTTCCAATATATCACTGTCTCGCATGAAGAAGAGAGCACAGGCCTGGGTATCAAGTCCAGATGGGGACGAACATGGGAGGAAAACACTCTCCCCAAAGTCCCTGTAGTGAACTGGTCTAAGAGCAGATTGGCAGGTTTGCCCCACGGGTGACCCTCCGGGGAGCTTGCTTGAGGTAACAGATTGCAAGAGACTAATGGTTATGATGCTCCATAGAGCGAAGTGTTTAGCTGCTTCTTGCAGCCTAGTGCTGCCAAAAACTTACTGGCATCCGCCTGATCACCAACTTGTAAACCTGAACTCAACGGCGGTCAACGGCAGTGCATTTTTACAGCCCACGTGATAAAGTATAGAAGTCATCTTACAGTGCTTCTTTGTTCTGCAGGGACTGAGTAGGACGACAAATTTCGATATCACCTGTATACAACCATACTATTGAACTCACTAAGCCGGGCAATCGGTGAACCAACTTCTGAAGTTTGGCCCTGTGGAAATCGGACCCGACCACATCCCCCGAAGCGATTATCCCTGTTTATCTTACCTCTCGAGTTCCTCATTGCACTAACCCAGATGGTTTTGTTTCATCACAACAATTCGAAAATTGTGCGGATAGCCGGTTACCGGTTATTGTGATTCGATTAATGAGCCGCCTTCTATGACAAAAAAGCAATAATTTGGCCCACACCAAGAGGTATTTCAACCAAAAGCCCCATAGCACCGCACACACCGCCGTCTTCTGAACCCTGCACCTAGCAGACGGAGAAGCCAAACATTCCGTGGGTGAAGGTTTCCGAACACCCCCACGAGAAGTGGAAGTGGACAGGGGTGAAGTGGTCGCAAGTTGCAACACCGAAAGTGCTGGTCAAGCGTCAGAACAACCCGGAAGTACAGGCCGAGCCCAGCCCCACCACTCTGCTAATTTCCAGGCCTTCTTTTTCAGGCTCTTCCTCGCACTCTCCTCCCTCTTCCTGTGAAGTCCATCGAAGGTGTGGCATTTAAATGCATGTATACGAACTACCTGGGTCTGGTGATAAATCGTCGGAAATCAGACGGTTGATTAGTGAAACCCAGCCCCACATGTTCGTTTTCACGGAGACCTGGCTCAAGAGTGACATCAGTGACAGTGGGCTGTGTGTTCCTGGGTATTTAGTTTACGGAGCTGACTTCGCTCAAAGAAGAATGACGGGTTCTGAGATTTTCCCACAGTAGCATCTCCCGACACCCACGGTTACCGGCGGCTTTCAGTCCTCTGGTGAGTGTGACGTCCTGTGGCCTCGACCAGCACCGAGTAGCCAAGAATTACTCCTAGTGAGTGTTATTTATCGTTCTTCCTCATTCGACGTATCCCAGAACGACACCCTTCTAATGAACCTGGACGAATTTCCAATACTACAGTGCTTCACTCGCCCGCTTATTATGGGTGACGTTAATGCACCCAGGATAAACTGGGCATCAGTTTCTTATCGAAACTGTGAAAGTGGATCCTCGACTACCCTATCGACGCTGATACGACGGAGAGCGTGGATACAGCACGGCAGCTACCCTACGCAGCATCGTTCTGGTCAGATCTCCTCTCTGCTCAACCTAGTCATCACTAATGAGAGCCGCCCAGTACACAGAGTTATCATCAAACCACCATCTGGACACAGTGACCACTTTGTGCTCACCCCTGGTTTTATATGTTACCGGTTACAACAAACAGCAATAGGGTCCACAGACCAAAACCTTAATCACGCTGAGTTTGATGGCCTGGGAAACCACTTGGATTTATTTCTTGACTGTGATTACATCGGCCGGAACTACCGCACATGTCGAAGCACAAATCAGGAAGCGGAATTCTTACTTGTGCCGCGCTAACTGTGTTTTCCACTTCTCGACCATCCCTTCCGTGCGGAACACGTCGCCCCTCCAAGGACCGTCCTCATTTATTTGCGAAACGTAAGCTCACGGGAAATTTAGGAGATCTTAGCATGTTCCATATTGTTCGAAACAGGTGTGGGCGGTAAATTTATGAGCACACCACACCCCTACAAGAGAAGATTCTTTCCGGAGCCTGTGAAAACGAAACCTCTTTCTTGAGTAAATGCAGCGATTAAGGGAGAATGAACTTTCAGCTCTTTCGTTGCAACCACCCGATGGAAAGACTTCTTCTGACCCCCGAGTTGTAGCTGAGTTATTAAAGGAGTACTACTCGACAGTCTGTGACGTCGCACTACCAAGCTGGTATCCTTTTCTACCGCTGCGGAACTCCCGGCTACCGCTCTTTATACCTGGGTTTTCTGTGCTAGATTTTGAAGGCCATTCATTGTTCGAGATTAGTTCATGCAGCACAATGGGCCGTAACAAGATCCATCACGGACTTCTCAGAGAAACAGCCGATAGTCTGGCAGGATCCCTTAAGCAGACACTCCAGACTGACACTCTCCCTAGTGGTGGAGAGAGGCGATGACCATACTCACATTCACGGCAGGCGACCGCCACTATCCGCCTGGCTATCGGCCAGTCAGCCTTAATAGCAGTCCATGCAGGACAATGGAGCGTTTATTGAAGCGTGCCATCTTCAGTCACTTCTTATCAAATTATCTTCTTCATCCTTCCCGGCGTGGATCCCCTCCTAACCTGCATGGCGAACATGCCTATTTTTATGGACAGCCTGACGAAGCTCAAGGACAATGGTCTCATCTCAGATGCCATCTTCTTTGATTTCGTCGAGGCTTTTGACTGTGTCCTACGCGGCCCCCTGAAATACAAAGTGAAAGGAGAGGTCCTTCATCGGATTGCCTTTTTTCCTGGTGGAAGAACTTTCAGAGTAATCACCGGATCAGACATTTCGTCTCCCTCCATCATTTCTGCGAAAGTTCCCCCAAAGTTTAGTGCTAGGTCTTCTGCTATCCCTCATCTACGTCAACGATCTTCCGAAAGATATTTCCACCGACGCTCTCAGATACGCCTATGACCTGAAAATCTGAAATGCCACTTATCTTAGTGACGTGATTAAGTGCTAGCCATATGATTGGGGTCACCCACCAAGTGGCAATAAGTGTACTCACAGTCACTCAGTGGAGATTCTGACAATGCTCTCATGATTCACGGTGCGTTCAGCACAGTAAACATCATGGAAGTCGATCTGAAGAGGGATCTGGGCACCTGATTGTCGTCTAACTTTTCCTTATTGTATCAAAATGAGGCGGCGACAAATAAAAGATCCGCCTCTCTTATGATGATTAGGCACGCATTCTTCCGTACAAGCAATGAAAAGTTCCAATCGCTTCACGGGGTCTATATAAATCGTTTCCTCGAGCATGCTTTTTCTGTGGTGTGCACTGGCCCAAAGAAGAGCATATTGGCTGTTGAGCATGTCTAACGCCCGGCTACCAAGCCAGTCACGAGCCAAAGCAATGTCGTGTACAAGTTTAGATTCGAAATGCTTGAGTTGTGACCACTTGAAGTTCGATGACTCCACGGTAATTTAGTACTCACGTACGTTTTGCTGAAGTAGACCTCGTAGATCAGTTCTTCACTGTAGTGAAAGATGAAGGCCGGTGAGGACAACAGGAAGCTTCCCAAACTTCGTCCTTGGACCATTCTTAGGCAGCAGTTCTTTTCTTATAGATTTGCTAATCTTTGGAACAGCCTCCATTTTGACGTCGATAGTAGCGCTATGGGGATCGCCCTGAAGCACTGCTTGATTCTTATTCGTCTAAAATTTCACTACGTGGGTAATATCACTCTGTTGTTGGTATTCGCTTTAATCATAAAGAGCGATGAAAAACACCTTTTATCAATGGTTGCCTTTCTGTTCAACGGGCTCCCGCTGACAATGCGCAAGGATGGCCAGCCGGACCTGGAAGCCCTGGGCCTCTGCCTGACACTCGTGTAAAAATCACTGGAATCGTCCGAGTGGTGTACGCGTTACCTATTCGGAGCTCAGCTCTTTCCCATCGTCTCTGAAACTTCTGGCTTCTTCCGGGAAACTGCTCGCTATGGCCGCCATGTTGTGCGATTATAGTTCTTCTTCGGTCTGTTCGTCACCGAATTCTTATTCACTTCCCGGAACCCGTCCATCAGTCGGAGCTGTTGGGATTGCCTAATTATTCACTTGGACATTTTGTTCAATTGTGTTGTGGCATTGTGATCTAGCCCTGCTTTAAGTATTCAGGGTTAATTGTTTACCAACACGCGCTGGCCTACTTCTTCGTGGAAAATTTTACACCTGGTTCACGGATAACGTGAACAGCTTGGATCCGGGAGTGGAACTTTCGGGACCTTTCTGGATGTTGACGCTCCAGATGAGAAGGCTCAGTCGACGTAGACTTGGAGAAAACAGTCCCGCAGATGTTGTTGAGACAATTCAGCCAGTCCTCTCACAAAGCCTAATGCTCTGATTTTGCTTAGTGTGATATGATTTACAATAGCGAATGCCTCTGGAATTTCTGGCAAACCACATCCTTCGGTACGGCAATCGTCCACCAGTTAACTACCTCCATAAGAATTGTCCGGCATTAAATATTTCCACGAAGGCCGTAGTGAGCCATAGGCAGGTTTCTCATACGATCTAGGATCTAGGATTTGCGTTACGCAAATCACGCTTTCGATAACTTTGGAAAGTACTGAAACAATGCCACTGGGCGGTAGTTTTGTGGGGCCGAACGAGCTCCTAATTTGAATAGTAGAGATGTCGTTCATATTTCCTACTCAAAGGGAACTTTCCTTAACCAAAGAGGCAAGTTTAAAAAACGTGGAAAATTTGTTCTGACGGGACACTTACATATCCCTTAAGCATTGTTGGTGCGATTTCACCATATACAGCGTTGAAGCTTCAGAGGCCGAAGCTTCATTTAGCAATCTGCTGGAGAAGCGTCGTGTGAGTCTTTAGTGATCTCTGGCCTCCCAAAGCAGAGTAATCTGTCGTGGTCTCCAGCATGTGCGTTTGCTGTCCCCTGGCTCGACTTAAGTCACACGAGGTATATGGTGGTAGGCATTTTAACGTTGGTCGCTATTTCACCGAATGGCAGTCTGGAATCCCTTTGTGTTTTGCTTGCATTTTTCGTTACCGAAGTTTTGGACTCGCGAATGTTCTATATAACCATCGGGACGTCGATTCAGCCGATGCGAGCTCCACGAGACTTCTTTCCTCTTACGAGTTTTGACTATCCTTCTGCGTGTACGTTATTTTGACTTACTCTGTTTTGGAGAGGAACGGAGAAACCTTCTGTGTATCGCACCTTTCAGTACATTCCTGACCCCGTCCAGCGCCCGTTCATTGAGATGCAGTTTTGCGGCCGAAAAATGGAATTCAGGCGTACTCCGTCTTGTGGAAGTCCCACTAAGTGACTCCCCGATGTTGGTGGTGACCCGATCTGTGGATGAACTGCAATTGAACGACAGCATGGTCACCAAGTGCAAACGGTACGGAAGCTTTTGGATGGCTAACCAGAGTCTAGCAAAACTGGGAAGGTGTATAACCGTAATGACGTCTGGTTGGTTGGTCCGCGTGCACTTACTAGTCAAGTTGGAGGAATAGATCATAAGACGAGACTGACGTAAATTCCTGATATACACAGAAGTTCATGGTGACAGATGAGACATCTGAACGACTGAGATCGCTCATTCGTAACACATAAGGGAACGCCCACCTATCTACGTGATTTGGAGCCAATAGAATGTATGTATTTTTGTCATTGGATCAGATTGATGAGCGATAGAAACGGTCACTGGGTAAGTTTCCTTCTTTGAGAGATGAACCGTAGCCCATACTGCATCAAGTACATCGTCCAAGGCACTAACGTGTAGCTTACTAACCTTAAGCTGGGTACTCATATGGGAAGCATTACCCACCAGTGCTTCCTTACGACCCAGTCAAAAAACTTGATTTTCTCAGAACCTCAGTTTTACTGTCGACGGCTTCGCATCAGTGGCTTCGTTCAATTATTTCTCGGTAAATCCAGTCACTATAGACTCATGATTTCTGCAAACTTGATGCGGTTTGAAGAGCAGGGTTTACAGGCTTTGTACATCGGTACCCAACCTGTGCCACGACTGAACTACTATGAAGCAGTCAGATGGCAGGTCTAAGTCTGTTATTCACCGAAAGTAGTAAGCAATTTTTCAACAGAACGATCAAGTCCTCAGTTAAACCAGCGAGATTTTCTGGGACATTAATAAGCCTAAAAGGGCCAAGGAATAAGTCAGGAAGAAAATGATGTTGAAGGAGTTAGCATCCTTTCCGAGAAAGGCCACAGGTGTAAACGTGAACTACTGAAAAGTGTGAAACCGTTGACTTGCAGTTTTAGCCGGAGCACTTCCAGGTTTTCCGTCCATCGGCCACGTACAGCGTGGATTCTGCAGTCACTCAGGCCGGGATGAATTAAACCCTCACTCTAACTGAACATGCAGCTACACCATCGTGGTGTCTCTAGCAAAGTGCGTGCATCCAACTTGTTGGAATTGATCCAACAAAACAAAACCCAGTCAGTGATCACCATCGACAATCGATCGACAATGAAAAACCAAGGTTCAGCGCGTTGAACCTTGTATATTTTTATCTACCCTGGAAAATACAGTGTACAGAGAGATACACCAAACCAGTGAGGCATGGGGCGAGTTGTGTTTCAGCCCCGGACCGGATGTTACAAAATGGTTAGCTCGACTAAAACAAAAGTAGGTGCGAAACCAAAATCATTGAAAAGTTACAGATGAACGCGACTACCAAAATGTAATTTACTATGGTCGCTACAAACGGCATCACTTTCTTCATGTGACAGAACGCAATGCCGTTGGCTTTTAGAGACAAACAAGCCTCAACAGCAATCGCAAAGACAGTTTCTGTGGGTGTCCTCCTCGCTGTTGGTAGTGACGAAATAATCCCATAAAGAGACAACAGTGTTTAACGAAACTTACTTAACTGCATCCGTCATCACTGAGATGCTTCCTGTCAACCATGCTAGAGGTACCGCTGAGAACGGAGACTCCAAACGAGATTTACCGTAGCTTGCATCTGTGAAGAAATCTTCTTCAACACTTTCCACGAAATACGAAAGAGTTTCAAAGGTAACTCCGTCCGAGCTAGCAAAAATGATGATAGTGACCTGGATAATGTTGCAGAACGGGAGAGTTCGCCAGCACCTTCTCCACACTGCTGGCCGTCGGTGGTTTAGAGCTGTCTTTGAAAGATTCTCGACAAGCTAGTTCAGCCAAACGATGAATATGTGAACGCGAACAACACAGCGGTCTTTCCAACGCAGTACTGGTGATTCTCCACGTAGCGGAGAAAACAAGATGACCAAAGTTAACAATTTGGCTTCCTCAGAATTACTGGCGATCAGTATGATTGAACGAAGCGGACACGACATGCGTAAGTGCACCAACACGTTTTTAAAGAAGTAAACTCGCATTATGTTCAATAAGAGCTATGTTTGCAAAACAATACACAATAAATGTCCGTTACGTTTGGGCAAGTGATCCAGAAGGAAAACTCTGAAATTGCTAGGGGAAGGGCTGGGTGTCCCAGTGCTTTACTAGGAGTGTGTCACCGGGCTGGCGCTCTACTGTGTCTCGTGGAAGCAGCCGTATGATGTTGCCTCTTCATACTAGATGCTGACAGCCACCTAGTTGAGGTTAACTCAGGTAGCACATTGGGTCAAGAGATGATCCAGCATAGGTTCTTCATACGAGCGCCAGTTAGTCTGGCAGAATAATTCAGTTTTCTAAACAGACGCTTCGGATATTTATGCTCTCTAATACGTGAAAAGAATTCGTGGTCACACTAACTTTTGAGGCGGGAGACCGGCATCTCCCTGCTAGCTACTGCTTCAATCAGCTTCAATAGCACCCCCTGCAGGAAAACCGGGTGCTCATTAGAACGCTCCATCTTGGTACACATTCATGGGTAGAGTACGTCCTTTTCCCTGCGACATGGTTGTTTTTCTAATGGTTCACAAGTAACAGATTGTTCACATTCATCGGTAGAAAAACGGAGGCAAAGGACAATGACTTCAACTCATGGGTTTTTGACTCAGTGTGGACAAGAAAGCTTTTCAAACGCTATACGGGATTTATATAAGACCGCTCCTCGAATCTCCCAATCAGATCGTGTATAGCGGCCTGAATTAAGACATTAGCTGTTGAGTGTGTCCAGCGCGCGGCTTCCAAGGTGGTGGCGGGCCTGAGCAGTGTTACCTGCGAGTCCAGACTTGAAATGCTTGGCCTGTACCCGCTTAAATTTTTCAGACTCTGCGGTAAGTTGTCATTCACAATCTTCTTTAGCGTAGGTCTCGTAGAACAGTTCTTCACTGTAGCGAAAAGTGACGGCCTACGAGGACGTAATAGGAGGCTTTTCAAGCTTCGTCCTCGAACCTTTCTTAAGCAGCATTTGTTTTCTTACAGGATTATTAGTTATTGGAACAGCCTATCTTTTGAGGTCGTCAGTAGCGCTTCGCTTGTTTCTCATTTACCTAAAATTGCATTATGCGAATAATCTTACTTTGTTCTCGGTATTCACTACAATCCCCGAGAACGGTGCTATACCCTGTTTTCAATGATCGCTTTCAGATCAACAGACGCCCGCTGACACTGAGCAGGGGGAACCGACTGGATCCGGGAACCTTGGGCCGCTGCCTCGAACCAGCGTATCAATCGCTGAATCGCTGACCTCCAAACGGCCTTGTTAGCGTATTCGTTGAGAGGACTCGGCCAATGGGGGTTGGGACGTTTGGGCATTTGGAATTTGCGGGTCACTGTCGGCGTGGATCCACAATGCGGTTAATGGTTTTGAGTTTGCAGCTAGCCGCAGGTGGTCGACTTGTTGTCAGTTTGTCATGGAGGTGAGCTTTTGATGAAAGCGTATTCCGATAACGGTTTAGATTCCATTGCGACTTCTTTTGATGGACGGGAGCCGTTACGAATTAACTATTCCGGTTCACACTACAATCAAGGAAATAACGGATCTGATCTATAGAGACTGGCCAGCATGCAAGCTTCAATCTTATAGTATATACTTTTAGGCCTTGGCTCTAGGACGGGATGTAATGATCTTAAGCTCATCTTCCACGGACGTTTTCTCTTGGGGGATTTGTCTTTCGCAGGTGAGCCATGTATATGTACAACTATTATTCAGTGTTTTACAGTCATGATATTTCTGGCTGTATGTTCGCAAACATTGTCATCTTCGGTGTTGGCTGTAGTTACATGGTGTCAGTCTATAGACTGCCCACGGGCGGTGTTAATTGTTAAGGGCGCATATAGTTACTAAGACTTGGAACGAAGACGTACTGACCTTAACAATTCGACATTTAAATGCAATAACATTAAGATATTTATCACATTTGCCGCCTCTTTTCCTAATGACGTACCTAAAGTTTTTCGTGTTTAAGTTGGCTTTGACCACTTCTCCCTTGTGTTTACCACAGCCGATTTACCATGGTGCATCCCTGTACACATGTACACCTTGTCCTTGGTCCGCTGCTGTTTCTACTTTACACTAATGGTTTACCGGAGGGAATTTTCAGTCACTTTCCCCATTGTGCTCGTGAATTGAAAACCTGAGACTCCCACGATCCCAACACTTCTTTTCCTTTTTTTCCTGAAGAGCTAACAGGGAAACTACTAACATTCGCAAATCCAACCAGGCTGGGAGTCACAATGATGGGTTTCTCGAAAGACCTTAAAAACTCATGGGGAAGTTTTTATTTTATCCAGTTTGCACTATCCATAGACGGATACCATGTAACCATAGCCAACACTATCATCAGTTCACGTTTTTAACGACGCACAAATCAGCCGGGCAGGAGAGGATCTACTGGTACCGTCGTTCGGAGTGATTTGTTGAAGTGTGTTCACTCTGCAACCGTAGTGTAACGTGCTAGTGCACCCAGAGAAGAGGCTGAGTCAATGAACGTTCATATTGAACTTAGCTATTACGCGGAATCCTGGTAAGATGATAAGGGTTCCTGCTAGCTCTGTTAACTATTCCGCTGCGAATTGCGACGACTTCTCAAATTCGTTGAAACAGTCCTACAAAATAATATTCCGTCTGTTTTCCACTATCAAAACACATACCATAATGGAAACAAAGATTCAGCGCATAACCCTGTGAAGAATTTTCCTCATGAAAGCGAGTTCTCTTCTCTTATTGTCGCAGCACTGGGCGCCCTCAGAAGTCCACCGGTTCAAAAAGCTGGACAATTTCTGGCCCAAGCCGCTTTGTTCGGGGAGCCGAACTGAAGTGAATTAATCACTTTTATACAATAGTGTACACGTCAATAATATATTTGGTGGACAAGTGAATATGCGCTGGGTCCTAGTCCACTAACAACTTCGAGCGCGTTTCCTGAAATACAACCGAAACTTAGTCTCAACAGGCATCGAACTAAAAGAACCCCGTAGGGTTTGGAAACAAACTGTATATTTCCGACTGCTTGGAAACGTAATTAGTTTCCTTATAGTTGTGATTTCTGCTCGGCACTAATTGGAAAATTCCGATCAGAGACCAAACTGCTAAAACGTTTAAAAATCGTCGCCTGCAGGCCAGGAGCGGTGGTATCAGGGGTGGCAACTAGAGTAACATATGTTTACTCCCACGCCGCTGTCCATACATGGGTCTTGGGTGGGAACGGTTCTCTTCTCATCAGCCACGCCCCACCTCGCGGTTGAATTCCAGACTATCTACCGATGTAACAGAAATCAAAACAATGTGACCCCAAAAAGTCAATCACAAACGTTATGCACGGCATCAGAAGATAAACCTCCAACTGTGTGCCGTCGAGATAACAAGGGGTGCAGGGTCAAAGTTGGTCATGGTTGGTGGTTCTTGGTGTGTGTCAGGTAGAATCAGATATGTGCAGGTCCGATTATAACAGTGTGAGTTGCCGGCGGCTAGTTCCATTTTTCTACACTTTTGTGTTATCGGCTAACAGGTTGACAGTCACCTGCTGTTTAGAGGAGGTCTCCCCAGTTGATGAAATGCCCTGCACTGATATGAAAAGATGCGGACCAAATACACATGTGATAATATACCCACGGAAGTGTGCTATTCTGGTGAACCCATTCAAGAAATGATAAGGTTGGGGTTGTAATTAGAGGGTTATTTGATGCCCCTCTCACGTGTATGTATCAGTATCTCTCTCTTGTCTATAATGGTTGAGGTCCCTCGTACTAGCAATCTGAGGAAAGCTTACGCTGAATGTAATGTGTTTGGACGATGATTGGGGGCTCGTGATTATTCCTCTCCTTTTCTCCCTCTTATTATCTCTTGCCCACAGACTACTCGGTAATCAAGACTGGCCTTGAAATCTAAAACGGAACCCGAAAAAGCCGAAAATTCCTCTTCAAGTGGGACAATCACAGCTCTAGTATAACAATTGTAGAAGAGATGTCCGTAGGAAACTGAAACGTAGCCTAAATGCTGATCATGAGGCTTGGTTATTGGGAAAAGTTAAGGAGATGGAGACGGCTTTTGCTTCAGGAAACACTGGCAAACTGTTTAAGGTTATCCGTGCCACTGGTCCCAGGCGACTCTCTTTCAGTGAAGCTATCAGCGAGACAGATGGCACACTCATCTATAATAAGTCCAGAAGGTTAGTGCGGTGGGCGGAACACTTCGAGAGTCAATTTAACTGGTCTCCTGCTTCTACCGCGTTGCCGTCACAAACTTGTAATGTAGTGCCCTGGTTGGTAGACTTGGATCCACCCACTGAGACTGAGGTCCGCAATTGAATTGCGGCTCTCAAACGTAATAAGGCTGCTGGTCCAGATGACCTCGTGACGGCACTTTTCAAAGAAGGGGGAGAGGCGTTGATAGAAGCTTTGACTCATTTATTTCAACTTGTGTGGACGACGGAAACTATCCC